>PVKA01014835.1:0-51451 GCA_004027165.1 Ctenomys sociabilis | reverse complement strand
TTTTTGTCTTTTTTGAGACAGGGTCTCACTATGCAGTTCAGGCTGGCTTTAAGCTCACTTTGTAGCTCAGGCTGGTCTCGAACTCACAACAATCCTTCTGCCTCAGCCTCCCGAGTGCTGGGATTACAAGCATGCACCACCACGCCCGGCTTAAGAGCAGTAATTTAAATGCAAAACAGGGGTAGGGTAGAGTAAATACTAATCTAAGATATTTTTTGTCCAAAATAATGATAATCCTGCCCATGAAAATAACTTACAGATTAAAATAAAGTGTTATGAGTTGAGGAAGCTGAGGAAAATCAAAAATTTAAAGATAAGAAAGGAGAAATAAAGTGTGGGACACAATTTTTCATTTGTCTTTTGCATTTCTGCATGACTTGAAAACCAAGTCTACAACTCTTTGCACTGCAACACCTTCTTAAGAATATCTGTATAGAAAACGTCCTTGAAAGAGACAGAGATACTGCATCATTAGAAAGTGAAGTGCAAGGTTGTTTGCTACCCTGAGCACAAGATTTGGGTTTCCTAAGCTCAGGATTCCTTTTCATTTCATGTAGTCTACTAGGTCACAAGTGATGATACACTAGCTATTGTCACTGCCATTAGTAATAAAATCTTTAGTCTGAACCTGGGAATCTTGTTTTCTGATAGCCTCTATGAAACTATGTTAAGCTAATTTGTTAGCTTGAAGACGAAATCCAATGCTCTCTATAAGGTGCTTGTAGTAAAAGTCAGGGTTCAGAGAGTTTGAGCCAAAGCCAAGAGGAACAACAGGTCAATATATTTACACGACTTCAAATGTTTGTGTACTCCTGCATTGTCGGCACAGAGATCAAGAAACAGAGCATAGCTGTCCCTTGAAATGCCCTCCATGTACACTGCTTAGATAACTATTCTCCAGCCTTCTAATAGTATAAATTAGATTGCTTTTCTATTCATACAGTAACGTATGATACATTTTGTGTCAACATTATTTGCTTCAATCATTGTTCTGTGAGATGGGTCCAGTTGTTGAGTGTAGGCAAAGATCATTGATTGTACTTGTTTAGCAGTATCATGTTAGGTGAACATAGCCAGGTGTATTTCTATGAGCATTTTGATCATTTCCATATCTGAGCTAATATAAGTAATGTTGCTATGAATGTTTAGTATATGACTTAATACATAAAGGAAACATCGCAGCTGGGTTTATACATGGGAAAGAAATTTCTGGCTAAGAATAAAAACATGTTAGAGTTTAATACCAATTGCTCATTAGCTTTCCAAAGTACATTGCATAGACTTACTCTTTCATTAACAATAAATGAGGTTCTCTTTATTTCACATTCATGCTAATACTGGGAGTTGTATATCTTATTTTTTGCTTGTCCCATTCCAGAGACTTGATAGCAAAGTCATTAACTGTTAGGTACAATTACATATTGATTTTACTGAGATAAACAGAAGGAGCATCTTGGACTTAGTGCACCCATGTTAAATACAGGTCATCATCGCTAAAGCTGAATATCAGAGATAAATAAAACAAAAATAGCTTTCAGAAGGCTATAGTCTGAAGGAAAAGGAAAGATGCTATAAAAGTTTTCTGAAAAGGAATGCTTAAATTGAAGTTTGAAAAGAAAGATGAACCCCAGATGCGGTGGTACACACCTATAATCTGAGTACTCAGGAAGCTGAGGCAGGAGAATCTTTGCAAGTTCAAGACCAACCTAGGGTAGAGTGAGCTCAAGGACAATGTGAACTTCATAGTGAGACCCTCTCTCAAAAGAGGACCAAAAAATGAAAAACTAAAACGGAAGATGGAGATGGATAAAGTGGCTGAAAAGACACCACACAGTAGTTTGTGTTGTTTGCAAAAACATGGGAACACGAGAATGTATGGAAACTTTAGGAAAAGAAAATTACTCTTTATGAATGTGATACAGGGAACATCTAAGTACTGGATGAAATTGTTAGTATTTGTTCATATTTTACAGAATATATTTGTGTTTTGTTTCTGTAAGTCTATGTGACACAATATGATTTGCACAAATGCATATAAGATTTTTCTTGGTATATCTATATAATAAATGCAAGTTAGCACACATGATTGAATGTCTCTTACAATAAATACAGTTAATAGAAATCATTCAAGCACTTTGATCTTCAGGTGTTTTAGCATAATTATCACACAGGATTGTTGTATTTCAGAGATTACTTTTTAAAGATTTATTCAGTAAAAATAACTGAGACTGAAAATATATTTAATGAAAACATTTTCTCACCAACTTTACTTTTTTTTTGAGACAGGTTATCCCTATGTAGTGTAGGCTTGCCTCAAACTCATAGCAATCCTCCTCACTCTGCCTCTTGATTGCCCAGCTTTCCAATAACTTTAAATAGAATTTGAATTATTTTAAAATATGAAGCTATCTATGTGCTATCAGGACTTGTGTCATGCTCCACAGGTTGTTTTTTTTTCAGTCAAGATCTTACTTTTCTTTCGTTCTGATGAGAAAAAAAGATAAAATAGCAATGAAACAGTTTCAAAACAGGTTAGTAAGACAGTCATAATAATTAATACATTGCATATTGTTGTCTTCATAGTATTTATTTAGAGGACAAAATGCAGACATGATATCTTGTCTAAATAATGTTAGTACAAACCTCTCTTCTCAATAGACTAAGAGAAAGTAGCAGTATATCTATCCTAACTATCTTGTGTATACATACATATTTTTTCCTATAAATCTGTCCTTTATTTATATCCTCCTTTTCTGTTTTGTGTTTAGTCTGTTCTTGAACTATGTAGCCTGAGTCTGCCTTGAACTCGCAAGGATCCTTCTTCCTCAGCCCCCTGAGTGCTGGGCTTCCAAGGGTTTCACAGGCTTCATTATGCCACTGCACTACTAACTCCCCAGTACTCTTGAGGCATGTGCTAGCCATGTTCTCTTCTGTGGGAAGTCCTTAGGGCAGCTTCAGGGGGTGGATTCTTATGAGATGCTTAACCACTTTCAGTTTTGGATTTACTGAAGAGATGTTCTTATGAACTTGAGGAGTGTGTGCTTTTTCTAATCGAAGCGTCTTGATTACATCTTTTTCCCAATATGGTCGTCTTATTGTACGTTTTATTCTGGTAACATCATACAGTGTGTGAGGGCCCTGTGGATCCCCGCCATATTTTTCATGATCTTCAAGTGAAAGCTGAATGAAACACTTTATCTGGAATTCTTGATTTGTTAACTTTGTGACGATTTCAATCTGTACATGAGGGGTGGAACCACATGTTTTGTCACAGTCTGCAGCCTGCTTGACAGCCTTCGAACTACTGAGTGCAGAATCCCTGCCATAGTGTCCTAATTATTTGTCTTCAGCGGTTGTAGGAAGTAAAACCATCTACTGGTGAAAGGCTCTGGAAATGGACAGGTTGTCCCCCTCTGTGGTGCAGCACCCGCCAAACATCCAGTCTCTCAGAGATTACTTTTTGTAAGGCACACTAAGCACTCAGTCCATTTCTGCTAACCTGTATGTATTAGAGAGTTAACTATAATGAAGAACACTAACTGCCCCGCAAAATCCTACAGATTTTACTCCAAAGGAGATTATAAATGCTCTCAGAACTTAAATTTTAGAAGGGCAAAAGAGCACGTACCCATTAACCTACTTGTCTTTTTATACCACGACTAAAAATAATAAAAATTTCTGGACCAATAACTCCATTTCCCAAGTGCAGATGCTACCATGAGGTCACTGAGGAAAGTGTTCATGGTAAATGTGAACCTCAAATATTAAGCAACTGAATTTACCACACTACATTCAAAGACTCAGTCTTCTTTAGATTCAGCATCATTTATTTCTCTGATTAAGCACACTTTCCGTATTAACTAACATTCTAAACTCGATGACCTTTGCCAAACAAAGCTTTTGCTACTGCCTTAAGTATCTACATTATTCAGAAAAACAGTTTCAAATTAACACAGTAGTTTAGTTTTAAAAATATTAAGATCGGGTCAGATAATGGAGACTTTTGCAGTGCCTAAGGTAAAAATAAATACAGTGATCATCTAAAAAATAAAGAAATTCATCGTTGAGGTATCACACAGCAAAGAACTCAGAACTTTACACCTCATAAAAGCCAAGTGAACCCTTTCCTCTCCAAATCTGAGTACAATTTTTCTCAACAGATTACAGGTAACAAATCAATCTATTGCAAATAAAACTCATAATATCCTGAATTTCAAGGCTTTATTTAGGTTAGAAACTACAATTGGAAAAAAAGATCATTAATAAAATTCAACTTCAAAACACTGAAGAAACACCTTGATAATAAAGCAATAACCATGAATTTATAAAATGAGTAAAAGACACAATAATTCAACCTTAGAGAAACACTTTTTTGCTTTACTTTGGGTTTGATTATTTATTTTTGTTAGTTCATACCAAAACAGGACTTAATACTGAGAGTTTTCTATGTCATAGTTATTGACTTGAAAGAAAATATTTTTTCATAAAAGAAGATTGAATATAATATTCTCTCTGATGTCTGACAGCTCACATGAACAAGATAGTAATAGTGATAGAATGTATGAAGAACTGGCAAAATTAACTCCGCTTGGAGTGAACTACACGTTTGACTCTTAAGTAACAGTTTCATTTCTCTAGACCACTTACTTTATCTTTATGTTCCAAACTTTTTCTGAGATGACGATAGTAACACCTTCCTAATAAAGTACTTGTGCTGATTTTATAAGATTAACAGCTGTGAATGATATGTGTCGTGCTAGCAGATTGACCTCACTAGGCAGCTAACTGACTTTTGGACTCAACACTATGGAGAAAAAGAGGTGGAAATGAGACTAAGCAGAGAGAAAAATTAGACAGCAGAGCAATCTCAAGGACAGGATTTGGCAAATGGGATGAATCAGCACAGGATTCCTGAGACAAGGGTGAGAAAAACAAGTCGGGAATTCTCCTCCACCAGTAATTTGATATCAGTATTTGAAATGGGGAAATGACCCTGTCCGTATCTGTCCTCTTCAGCAGAGACAATCACTAATGAAGGCTTGACAGTTTGATGGCTGTCAGGAAGCAGTTTCCTGCAGCTGGGATAATTAGCCTTTTCTTCCTCACTGTGTATTTAAGAAGCACACCAGGGTCGATAAAATTAATGTGTTTAATAATATACATTATTATTAGAAGAGTTGGCTTTCATATTTTAAAAGGATCTTAGAAGACCCAGTCTCCTCTCTTTGTGGTACTATATTCTTAAGGAATTAGGAAGAATCATTTAATGGTAGGAACTTGTGGAAATTTTAATTTTCTAGTTTCCTTTTTCCCACTTTATTTTATTCTTTTTCCACAATTGTCATCAATACATATGGGTTATACAGATTAATGAGTTTCTTTTTGGTAGGTTTATATGTGTAGATAGCAATTCTATTTCAGTTTATTCTTCTATAGTCAGATAAGCACAGCATTAAGGTCTGGGATATCTTATATCACTTAGTTCCCAAAGTCATCTGAGGCCAGCCAAATATCTCAGTGGATTAAAGTGCCTGCAAGCAGGCACAGGGGCCAGGGGGTTTGAACCCTGGGCCTGCTGTGCAGACCCCGCCCCCAGGGCCTGTTGAGACAGCAATTGAGACTGGGCATGGTGGCACATGACTGTAATCCCAGCTCTAGGGAGGCTGTAAATAGGTGGATCACTACAAGTCTAAGCTGGTAGTGAGACCTTGAACACCCTGTAGACCCTTCCCTAAAATACAGATGAAAAAAAGGAATCTGAGATTTGTTTCATTTTCAGGATATTAACTACAAAGAAACAGAGGTAAAATAGTGTTGATAAGCTTTTAAATATTTTAAGGCCAAAATACAGCAAAATAAAGATCCAGACCCCACTATTTTACAGTGTAAATCCTATGATAGGTTTTATTTATAAATTTGGTGTGTTTTGACTTTCTATAATTTATAATTTATTCAAGTTATTGTAACACAAGATTTTTGTTTTATTTTATTATTTTTTTTCTGTCTTTTTGAGACAGGGTCTCACTATGCAGTTCAGGCTGGCCTTAAGCTCACTTTGTAGCTCAGGCTGGTCTCGAACTCACAACAATTCTCCTGTCTCAGCCTCCCAGTGCTGGGATTACAGGCCTGCACTACCACGCCCGGCCACAAGATTTTTGGTTTATAAAGAGAGTAAAAGTAGTACTAAAACAGAAAAATTATGAGTGATGCAGTATTTCAGTTTACAAAGTAATATGAATTTCACAATATTTGTTGTAATGCATAGTGCTGTCTTCCAACCAGTTATTCATACTACCAAATACAAGCATGAAAAATTAGAAGAAGAAAAAAGAATAAAATACATAAGAAATTAAGTGGAGAAAAGGGAGAAACGTTTGGAAAAGGCAGGCAAAACAAATAAAGTATTATCTGCTCCTTTCCATAGTTGAACAGAAATCCACAGTACATTTGTCCAAATCATCCTATTTACATACATAGATATATCACTTTCCCCCACTCCCTTTCCTGTCCTTTTCCTCAGTTCTGTAACTCTTTCCTTCTGAAGAAATTCATTCCCTTTTCCCAGTATCTATTGTACCCTTCAGATTCCATTGTCTCTTTCCGATTCTCACACTAAGAGACAATATGATGTTTGCATATGTGGGTCTGATTTATTTCACTTAAGAGTTTGGTCACTGGTTGCATCCATTTTCCAACAAAAGTCTCAAATTTATCTTATTTTACAGATGAATAATAATTCATTGTGTAAAAATACTACCTCTACTTTATTCATTACTCAGTCAATGGGCATCTGGGTTGTTTCCAGGATTTAGTTATGACAAATTGAGCTGCTATAAGCGTGGGTGCACACATATCCCTGTGGTAAGAGATTTTCAGTTCTTCTGGAAAAATACCCAGGAGGGGAATCTTTGGCTTGAGTGGGATCTCCAATCCTAGTTTTCTAAGGAACCTCTACAATGATTCCTATAGTGGTTGTACCAGTCTGCACTCCTACCAACAGTGCAAAAGAGTTTCTTTTTCTCCACAGTCCCTCCAGCATTTGTTATTGATTGACTTCTTGATGTTAGCCATTCTTTCTGGTGTGAGATGGTGTCTCAATGTTCTTTTAATTTTCATTTCAAATGGCCAATGATGTTGAACATTTTTTTTCTTATATTTACTTTCCATTTGTGTTTTTTCATCTGAAAAGTGCATATTCATCTCAAATGTCCATTTCTGGATTGGGTCTTTGAATTTGGGGAGACTTATTTTTTAATTCTTTATATGTTCTAGATACAAGGCTTTTGTCAGAAGGAAATTCAGCTCTACAATTTTCCTACTTGTTTGGTTTCCTTTTTACTCTGTTGAAGAATTCCTTTGAAGTGCAGAAACTTCTCAAAAAGATGTGATCCCAGTCTTTGATTCTTTGAAGTATTTCCCATGCAGTTTGGTTTTTGTTCAAGAACTCTCTACCTACCCCTATGTCTTTAAGATTGTTACCTACATTTTCCTCCAGAATATTTAGTGTTTATGTTTTTAATATTTAAATCTTTGATACCTTTTGACTGTAGTTTAGTGCATGGTGATAGACATGGGTCTAGTCTTGTCTTTCAGCATGTGGAAAACCAGTTTTTCCAGCACTATTTATTAAAGAGGCTATCTTTATTCCAGTGAACATTTGGGCCCTTTGTCAAAGATAAGGTGGCTGAGTGTGTTTGCAGTTGTGTCTGCATCTTACAAGCTGTTCTATTGGTTCTCAGGTATGTCTTTATGCCAGTACAATGCTGATTTCATCACAGTACCTCTATAGCATAATTTCAGATCAGAGATTTTGATATCTCCTGCCTTCCCTTTGTTTCACAGATTGCTTTTTATATTTTGGATGTCTTCTGGCTCCAAATGAATTTCAGGAAATTTTATCTATCTCTGTGAGGTATAGTAATTGTATTTTAACTGGGATTGTATTGAATCTGTATAACAATTTTGGGAATATGTCCATTTTCACAATATTGGTTCTTCCTATCCTGGAGCATGGAATATATTTCCATTTTCTCAAATTCTCTTTAATCTCTTTTCTCAGAGTACTGTACTTTTCACTATAGAAATCATTTACTTCCTTTGCAAGATTAATACCTAAGTATTTTATTATTTGAATGTATTGTGAAAGGTGTGGTTTCCTTAATCTCTCATTCAGTGTATTCATTATTAGTGTACAAAAATGATACTTATTTTTTGGGTTTTGACTTTGTATCCAGCTACATTGCTGAATTCAGTGATTAAATCTACAAGACATTTGATGGAGGTTTTGGAGTCCTCTATGTAGAGTATCATGTCTTCTTTATTTCCTTCATTTCTCTTTGTTATCTATTCTCTCTGGCTAATGTTTCCAGAGCTATGTTGAGTAGGAGTGCAAACAGTGGATATCCATTTTTTGTTCCTTATTTTAAAGTGAAGACCTTCATTGTTTGCCCATTCAGTATGATGTTGGCTGTTGGTTCCACATAGATGGCTTTTAATGCCAGTAAATTGTTAACTTTTGTTAATATTGTAAAAGCTATTATACTGAAATTTGGGTAGGTAGACAATGAATTCACTCATGATCATAGCAGGATCTGGCATGGATCATGGAAGAGTGAAGTTAAAGTCTTTAACAAAAGAGATTTATGGAAATAATGGTATAAGTTTCCAATGTCTAAGGAGAATGTCCCAAATGAACAACATGTTGGTTCCATTGTGCCTTCTAATTCCTGTCAGGAAAACTGTACTTCAGAGTACTAAAGATTATTGAGAATTATAATAACAGAAATGTAAGAACTGGGAATAAGTGGAAAGAAAAGACATGATTAAAATATATGTTCCAGAGTGGATAATTATAAAGAGTTAGTGTCATTTTAGGGTCAAATGGCAAATTACCTGAAAGGTCACAAGTTAAATAATTGACTAAAATGAATTCGATGTTAAAGGAAGCTGAGTTTGGAAAATAGAAGAGGTCAAACTGAGTTATGGTTACCAGACTGTAAGTTTCTTAAACTCAGCTAACTAGGCAATTTTCTATTTATTTTCAAATTTGGTGATTTTCAAAGAGCCAATCCTTAATTAGATAAGGATTTTGCCTTTGCACTAGAATAAAACTCAAAACACAGCTTCCTTCATTGAAAAAGTCCTATTGTGAAAAAACATGTTAGCTGATTTAAACAGTGTACTTAGTGAGTATTTGATTTACATTCTGGCAAAGTCCTCTTATCTCCTGGCAGCTCAGTAATAGTTCATGATCTGGCAACCAATGTGTGAATTTGATGTAATATATTTTGCATGTGTCATTTAATGTAATCTTCAAATCAACATAATGAGAAATAATTACTGACCCCATTTTTGCAGTGAACTGATTCAGAGTTAGTGTAATTCACTCAAGTTTCAATGGTAACAAGGGCTGTTTGAGAATTTTCAAGCAGGCTGACTACAGTATTCCTTTGTATGATTACTATGCCTTATTAACATTCACAATCTAAAAGAGCTTTAGAAGCTTTTACACAATGACTTTAATAATGTAGAGTCCAACTTATATACTTGAGAGTGTCTCTGGGAAACAGGGGAATTTGATATGTGATATGCTTAAACTCCACCTACAGTACCTGTTTTACCCATTGTCTGTAGACACAGCATGGAACTTCCTAAGTGAGATTATTCATTCATAAAGGATTAACATAGTTCTTAGAGCCCAAAAATGTTTTATTTTATTCACTTTATAGTATATCTACCATGACTTGAATGTGTCCCACAAAGTTCATGTGTTGGAAACTTAATCCCCAGCTAAACAGTATTCAGAATTCTTTAAGAAACAGGTCAATAAAGTTTTACTGTCATGGATTAACTAATGTCACTACCGCAAAGGTAGATTTGTTCTAAAAGCATAATTGGTGTTAACTTCATCATGTGATGCTTTCTGTCATGTTGGGACACAGAAAATTATTCAGCATGTGTTTTCCCCTAGTCTTATATTTCCCAGCCTCCACAACTGTGAGCCAATAAACTTCTAAGGTTTATAAATTACTTAGTCTGTGGTATTCATTTATAGTAGTATCAGATGAATTAAGACAATCAAGATTTCTATATCAAAATGCAAAACTGTCATTTTATAAGTAAAACTCACAGCAAAAAAGTAAACAAATATTAAATTTATAAAAGAGCATTGACAGAATGAAACAAAATCCTTCCTAAGGATAAGTTACCTCCATTCAATGGCTTCTCTAAATCTCTATACTGTGTCTTTCTCTATAGAAATAATAAATGGAAGCATGATTCTTCAGTATCTAAATTTTGAATAAGCAGATACACAATTACTCCATTTAAAAATATTGAATAGTATTTTTAAGTATACTCGTACATCTGCCATTTTATTATGAACACCTTGTTAGTGTTAGTGACCTTGGGTTTTTTTTTAAGTGCAAATCTTACTTTGTCTTTCACTGAATTAAGATTTTCTTAAAGCCCAGAGGGACAATGCCTGAATTGCATCTGTGATTCATTAAGGTTTTTATATTGAAATTTGCATATAAAAAGAGTTCTACATTGTATTAAAGACATAATAAGATAGACACACGGCATCCCCACATGGGAACACAGACCTGTGCCAGCCACAGGAACCAGTCCCCATGCAAGGACAAACACCTACCAACTTCAAACCTGCTGCGCATTTTGCTTCAGTTGTTACAAATGAGAACTAATTGAACAGATGCAGAACAAGGAATACGCCTGGAAATGCCTCATGACTGTCAACACTGAGTCCAGCAGTCCAACAGATCCTGTTTCCCATCTACCAGGGAAAGCAAAGTCAAGCATTGGCTTGAATGGTAATGACAATCTGGAGTTAATGAACAGAGGGGCCTCAGATCCATGGAAGGCAGCTCAAAAATTTATGGGTCCTAAAGCGAGGTAGAGAAAATCATGATAAGGACAAACTACAGAATTTTTTGCAGCTATTCCACTGACAGAGGACTGACATCTAGAATATAAGGAACTCAAAATAATAGACACCACACAAAATAAAAGACCCAATAAACAATGAGCAACTGACATGAGTAATAATTATCAGAAGAAGAAATATAAATGGCCAATAGATATGTTCAATATCTCTAGTTGCTAGAAAAATGCAAATTAAAACTATGCTGAGATAGCATCTTTACTGAGGAAAAATCCCTATCATCAGAAAATGAATTAATAACTTTCCAAGCACTCTGAGATTCAAATTCTAGACACTGAAAAATAACAGCTTGGAGAAGAAATGGAGGGAGTCTGATCCCTGGGACTCAGGAAGGATGTAAATGAAAAATTCAAACCTGAAAAGGAAGTGAGAAGATGGACCAAAGCACAAAGAAAAGCAAAATGTGTTTCCTCTCCCATTCCCAACTCCCAGCATGAAACAGCAGTACTGAATCCACACAGTAACAGTGAGAACAAGTGAGTCCAGAAGCCTCCTGGGAGAAACATCCCAGCAGAGTAGAGCTGTGGCTCCTGTGTGCTGCAAGAGGCAGTAAATGATTCCAAGCCAGGCACTGAACAGCTTTGTTTCCCAGAGAGTGGTGCTTGGTTGGATGGCTTTTTAAGTAAGGGGTAACTGAATGCCAGACTCAGAGCAGTCATGGTTTCGCTTGGTCTCAGGGATCCCAGGCTTGAAATCCCATAGCAACTGGGTGATAGATGGCCACAGGAGACATTGGTCTACTGGAGAGGGATAACACAGTGGAACTGACTGAATTCTCAGGCTCTAGCACCCCAGCCAGAGGACCAGATCAGCCTGAACTTCTACAGAGTTTAAAGCACCAGAATTAGTGCCCAACCCCAATTTTACCACAGGCTTTCTACGATTATACAGCATCCCACCCTAATCTTACTACAGACTTACCAAAACTACCTAATGCAGGTCTGAATTCTGACTTAGACTCTACTACAGAGCCATAGACAACATAAGATAACCTCATGCTTGAAGTCACAGAGGAACACCTTTATTCTGTTTTGTGTTGTTTTGTTTTGTTTTGCTTTCCTTTGTTTTGTTTCATTTTGTTTCATTCCATTTTGTTTTCCTTTGGTTTAAGCAGGAGTTTTATGGTTGTTGTTATTTTATTCATTTTTAAAATAATCATTGTTTTTTCCCATGAGTGTGTTTTTAGCTTTTGTTTTGCCTTCTTCTTGTTTTTTATTCTTTTCCTTTTTTTCCTCATATCTTCTTCACTAGTTTCCCAAAGCTTGAGTACTTTTCCATTCCTTTCAGACTGGCTTCTCATCTCTTTCTCTTTTATTTCTCTATTATTCCAATTATTCTTTTCAAATCACATCACCTGAAGGTAAGTTACCCGGTTGAGTGCATTTTTATTGTATATAATGTTTTCTGATTGATTGAACGTTTTGTTATATGACTATAAACCTGGAACCTAGGGTGAACAGTGGCAAGTTAATAGTTATCACAGTTTGTAATTTCTCTGAACTGTGTTTGATATTATTGTTATTACTGGTCATATCACTTTAGCCAAAGTGACATAGTTGTGATCAGTTGTTCTTCCTTGTATGCTAACACCCATATATTCTAGGGGATCACAAATAATACCATAGTTGAGTGCCAAAGAACAAGGTGCTAGGCCAGAGACACCAACCTTTAATTCTTAAGAAATTGAAGAAGCAAAATCTCAGGACAAACTCACAAGACAAAAGTGAGCTATGAGAAGAAAACATCCCTGAAAAACACTGATTTCCAAAAGAGGTCTTGGAACTAGTAACAAACCTAACTACCATAATCAGTTTAAAAACACAAATGCATGGCCCATGAGATAGTTCAGTTGAGGGCCAGCCAAATAGCTCAGTGGATTAAATCACTTGCTTAGGCATAAGCAGGGGTCAGAGGTTTGATCCCTGGCCTGTTATGCAGGCCCCACACTCAGAGCAGGCTGAGAGGGCAATTGAGACTGGGTGTGGTGGAGCTCTCCTGTAATCCCTGCACTTGGGAAGCTGAAAACAGGAGAATCACTACAAGTCCAATCTATGGAGTTAGACTCTGTAGACACTGCACTAAAAATGCAAGAGAGAGAGATAGTTCAGCACACTAAGAACCTACTTAGGCAAACACAGGAATCAGTGGTCAATCCTAGTATGACATGCAGAGACAGGGCATGGTGGCATGCACCTCTAATCCCAGTACTGGGCAAGCTGAAAGAAGAGGATCACTGCAAGTCTGAGCTGCATAGTGAGATCCTTTATCAAATACATTGAGAAATAAAATAAAATAAGATAAAAACACATATTCAGAAAACAAATAGAAAATAAGAAAACAGGGAAGCAACATGTAAGCCCAGACTCCAGCTCACTCAAGACATATCCAGATGGCAGTGAGGTTAAAACGAATCAAAAGCCACATAACAACTTTCTGAAATGGCAGCAGCAGAAGTAGCAAAGCAGATGAATGAGACTTTACTAAAAACAAATTAGAGCTAATTGCACAGTTTACCAATGCAATGATGATGATGATGATAGTGAAGGACATGGTAAATCAATCTAGAACAGATACAGATAGATAAGTAGAGGAGTTTAGGAAAGTGATAGAAATGATGAATGTGCAATGTAAGAAGAAACTTGATTTTGTAAGACAAATTCAAATAAATATCTATGAGATTGAAAGTTATTTTGAAATATGTACCAATATGAAAACAGAACATCATATCTGGAAGACAGGTTTTTGACTAACAAACAGAAAATGAAGCACTTCTTAAGAATACCAAAGATTATGACAAATCTATATGACAGCTGTTAGATGATGCAAAGAATAATAATAAAAGGTTAATCCTAATCAATGAAAACTCAAGAAATCACAAAGGATAGAAATTCCTGTTCACAGAAGCAATAGCGGACAACTTCCCAAGCATGTAAAATGAATTTAGTTATAAATCAGTGAGGCATAGAAAACTCAAATTAGCTATGAGAAGAGTAAATAAAATACAAAGGCATATAAGAGTCAAGATTCCAGAAGTTAAACACAAGAACAAAATATTAGGAAAGCTGCTCAAAAAAGAGACAAATTACCTTTTAAAAAATACATCAGAATCACAGTAGACTTTTCAACACAAGCTCTTAAGTCAAGGAGAACTTGGAATGAAGTATTTCAGGGCCTAAAATAAAACAAACTCAAACACAGATGGACCTACCCTGTAAAATTAATGAGGAAATGAGTTACTGCCTTGATAAAGAACAACTGAAGAAACTCATGAACAGCAAACCAGCATGCCAGAAAGTTCTGAAAAATATTCTAGAAAAACACAATGAGAACAACAGTTCAATAAATCTCAATAGATCAAATCCATCAGGCAAGACATGCAATTAAACAGAATAGAAAGAAAAAAAAGTCAAAAACATAAAATTGGGGCCTGGGAGATAACTCTGTTGAATAAGCACTTGCCTAGCAAGCACAGAATCCTGAGTTCAATCACTGGTACCTCAAAAAAAGAAACAGGAAAATTATATTACAAAAATAAGTAAATACAAATCAGTTATAATCATCAAAGTTTCAATTCACCAATAAAAAGAAACAGATTTTTCAGAGTGAATCAAGATACAAGATCCAAAACTAACAACAAAAACAAGCAAGATCCAGCAATGTGTTATATACAACAAACACATTTAACTTCAAAAGAAATTCATTGACTGAAATTGAAAGGTTGGAAAGCAATAATCCATGTAACAGGAATCCAGAAAAAGAAGACTGCTATTCTATTTGCAGGCAAAGTACACTACAAGTCAAGATTAATTAAGAGAGACAAAAAAGGTCATGACATACTTGTTAAGGGAACAGTTCAAGAGGAACTGAGAGCAGTAATGAGTATAGACACACCCAGTACTGTTATAACCAACTAAATAAAAAGTAATTGATATGAGAAAATCAGGTAAGTACCCAGAGAATTGTAATGGAGGACTTCAATACTCCACTATCACAAACAAATAGATCAACTAGATAAAAGTCAATGAAATAATATCACAGCTGAACCACATAACAGACTACATATTGTCCTCAGCATCATGTGGGACTGTATTCAGGCTAGAACACATACTAGGCTTAGAACATGTTTAAGTAAATACAAAATGTAGATCAAATAATGAGGATTGAAGCCTAACTGAACTTCTCTGTGAGCATGAAGGAGAAAAAGAACAAGCTACACTCCTTTGACAATAAGCAGGCATGTTGGCACAGTGCAAGCTCCAGGGAAGAGTCAACACAAGTGAGATCTCTTTGTTTACATGGGTATACACTATAGGTAATAGGAGCCAGTGAACTATCTGCTACCATAATTGCTTTCTTGCTTGTCTAAGTAAATAAAAACAAGTAAACCAAATGCTGTGGGATCTTTGTATATTAGAGACAAGGGTCACAAAGTACCCCTTTCAAACTTTTCTCTGCCTCTTCTCTTTAATCTCTGTTTTCTTGGGTGGCTTGCGTGTTAGCTTAGGTGTTTAAGTCCCTGCTGGAGCAAACCCAGTCAGGCGCAGAGGACTGATACTTCATCCCCAGCTCCCCATGCCTTACCAGACCCACACTTAAGGCAGCCTGAGCCAGCCAAAACAAATTCCTTTTGTTTTCTCCCTCAGGTTAGGCATTAGTATGAGGCTTACTTCTTGAAGCAAAATAATTATAATTATTCCATGCATATTATTATATCATAGTGCAACAAAATTGGGAATCGATAGCAAAAGAAACCATTAAATCTATGTAAATGCATGAAAATCAGATAACACTCTGCTCAATAGCCCATGATCAACAGATGAAATTATTCAAATTAGACTAGTTTTACAATTAAATGATAGTACCAGTATAACATTCCAGAACTTATGGGATTCAAGAAAAGCAGTCATAGGAGGGAAATTTATGGCAGTGAATTTTGATATCAACAAAACAGAATAAAAATAAGTAATCTAGTAAACAAAATCAAAATAATCTAATATTAAACTTAAAACTCCTAAGGGCCAGGCAGGTAGCTCAGTAGAATAAGTGCCTGCCTGGCAAGCTCAGGGTCCTGAATTAAATCCCTGGTACCACAGAAAAAAAATAAAAAACTTAAAATTTCTAATAAAAGAAGAGCAAGACAAGCATAAAATTCACACAGGGACGAGAATTGCATGACAACCACAAAAAATAACAAATTGCGTGTAAGAAATTACAAAGAATCGATGAATTGAAGAGTCTGTTCTTGGAATAATTAAGCAGAAATGAGAAACCTATGACCATATTATCAAAAAAAAAAAAAAAAAAGAAAGAAAAGACTCAAATTCATACAGTTATGAATGAAATAACAGATTCCCAGAAATCCAAGAGATAATCAGTTACTTTTTTGAGACATCTCACTCTGTACTTTAGACTGACCTTGAGCTCTTGCCAGTCTTCTTTCATCAGCCTCACAATTGTAGGGATTATAGTTGTGCACCATGACACTTGGCTTATTTTGAGAATCTTTCTTATAATAAGACTGAAAAAAAAAAACAGAAGAAATAAATCAATCCCTAGATATATATAAATTAGAAGAGTTAAATAAGGAGATATAAAAATTCTACACAACGTAGTATCAGTAGACAAAATTGAAAATATAATTAAAAAGTACCAACAAAGAAAAGCCCAGAAGGGCCGGCAAAATAGCTCAGCAGATGAAAGCACCTACAAGCAGGTGCAGTGGGTAGGGGTTCGATCCCCAGGCCTGCCATGCCACCCTCCACCCTGGGGTGCACTGAGATTTCAATTGAGACTGGGTGTGGTGGTGCACACCTATAATCCCAGCACTTGGGAGGCTGTAAACAGGTGGATCACTATGAGTCTGATCTAGTAGTGAGACCTTGAACATCCTGTAGAGTCTTCTCTAAAACATAAAAAAAAAAAAGTCCAACTGCTAATGGATTCACTGCTGTATTTCACAAGAAATTTAGAAAAAAATTAGTGCCATTTACTCCTCTAACTCTTCAATGAAATTTAAAGGGAAATAACTCTCCCAAAGTCATTCACAATTACCTCCATACTGAAATCAGAGAAGGACCCAAACAAAAAACAGAACTACAGACCAATCTCACTAGTGAACATAGATGCAAAAATCCTTAATAAGATATTGACAAACAGAATGGAGCAAGTCATCAAGAAGACTATAGACCACAACCAAGTAGGATTCATCCAAGGGATGCAGGGATGGTTCAACGTATGTAAATCAATAGGAGTAACACAGCATATTAACAAAACCAAGGACAAAAATTACATGATCATCTCATTACACACAGAAAAAGCATTTGACAAAGTCCAAAAAACATTCATGATAAAAACCGTATAGAAAATTAGAATAAATGGTCTTTACTTCATTCTGATAAAAGTCATCCATGACAATCCACCACTTTAAATGGTCAAAAACTGAAAGCTCTTGCTCTAAATATAGGAACAAAACAAAAATGACCAATATCACCACTACTATTCAATATTATTTGCAAAAATTATCCAGAACAATTAGACAAGAGAAACAAAATAACAGACATATGAATTGAAAAGGAAAAATTATTGTAATTTGTAGTAGATATGATAGTCTACAAAGAAGATACCAAAACTCAACCAAAATAGTTCTAATAGATTTATCTATCTAATCTATCTAATAAATAAATGTAATAATCAATTTTGACAGTGGAGCTGGACTCAAATTAAAACTCAAAAGTTAATAGCATTCCTATACACAAATAACAAATCCACCAAAAGAGAAATGAAACAATCACTTTCACAATAGCATTTAAAAATAAAATATTTAGGAATCAATCTAACAAATGAAAGGAAAAATCTCTATACTGAAAACTACAGTACTATGAAGAAGGAGATTGAAAAGAACATTAGAAAATGAGAAAATATTCCTTACTCTTGCGTAAGCAGATCCAACATAGTGAAAATAGCCATACTTCCAAAATCATCATAGAGATGTAATGCAGTCCCAATCAAAATACCAGCAGCATACTGGGCAGAACTATAGAAAACCATCCTAAAATTCATATGAAATCAAAAGGGACCTAGAATACCTGATATAATTCTGGGCAACAACAGCAAAGCATGAGGTATCATATTCCCTAATTTGAAATCTAATTGCAAAGCTACTGTGATAAAAGCATCACAGTACTACTAAAATAACAGGTATGAGAAACAATAGGACAGATTAGAAGTTGCAGAAATAACTCAAACTAAACTTATCCAACTTATCTTTGACAAAGGTGCCAAACATTGTACACTGGAAGAAACAAAGCTTCCTTGATAAATGGTGCTGTAAAAACTGGCTTTCTATATGTTGAAATCTAAATCTAGCCACACATCTATCACCATACAAAAGACAAAAATCAAAATGGATCAAAAATTTGAATCGTAAAACAAAAGCAGTAAATCTGCTGAAAAAAAAAGTAGATAAAATCCTGGAAGACATAGGCCTTAGGCAAACACTTCATAAACAAAATCACAATTGCATAGAAGATACTATAAAGAATCAACACCTGAGAGCCTGTCAGATGGCTCAGAAGACTACAATGCTTGCTTAGGCACAGCACAGTGGCCTGAGTTTGATCCCTAGGCCTGCAGTGTCAGCCCCACCCCAGGGGCATGCTGAGACAGCAGTTGAGACTGGGTGTGGTGGCAAGCACCTGTAATCCCAGCACTTGGGAGACTGTAAACAGGAGGATCACTATGAATCTGACCTAGTAGTGAGACCCTATAGACTCTGTAGACTTTGCACTAAAATTCTTAAAATAATTAATGAAAGAATCAATACCTGGGACTTAATTTTATTTAAAAGCTTTTGCACATCAAAAGAAATAACCAACAGAATAAAATGACAACCCATCAAATGGGGAAAAGATGCAGCCCATTTTTCCTCAAAGGACTAACTCTTAGAACATACGAAGAATTGAAAATGATCAAAACCCCTAAATTTATTTATTTTTTTTATTTTTTGACAGAACCAAGGATTGAACTCAGGCCCTTGTGCTTGCCAGGGAAGTGCTTATTCCACTGAGCCATCTCCGCAGCCCCAGAACTCCTAAATTTAAAGGCCTAATCCAAAACTGGAGATGATGGAATCTGAGATAAATATGAAGACGTAGAAAAGGCAAAGAAACTTATGAAAAAATTTCAACACCACTGGTCATTCAACAGACACAACTTTAAACAATGTGGGGCCTGGGAGATTGCTCAGTAGAATGAGCTCTTCCCCAGCAAGTGCAAGGGCCTGAGTTCAATCCCCAGTTCCTCAACAACAACAAAAATTAAACAGTGATGAAATTCCATCTCACTCCAGAAATAATGGCTGCTTTCAAACAATCAACCAATTACAAATGCTTGTGGGGCTATAGGGAAAAAAGAACAGTCCCCTAATGTTGGATGGAGTGCAGACTGCTGCAGTAACTGTGGAAATTTGTGTGGAGATTCCTCAAAGAATTAAAATTAGAGGTTCCTTTTCATCCAGTTATTCTCCTTCTGATAACTTCCTGAAAGATTTAAAAACATCATGTCCCACAGATGTATGCACACCAGTGTTTATTGTAGCACAGTTCAAATTAGCTTAATCTTGGGAACAATTAAAATGCCCTTTGACCAATGAAGGATAAAAATTATGTTTCTTAATATAGTCAGTATTAAAAAATACTGAGTGTTAGTCAGACATTAAAAGTATAGATTAGAGATATTTATAGCTAAGTAGATAGATATTGAAACTACTCTCTTAAGTGAAATAAATTGGGCAAACATAAATATATTGTTTCTCTAGTATGAGAAAAAAAAGTGCAAATAAGAACCAAAATGCTTAATATTTACTTTGAAGTGAGAAGAAATTGTTCAAAATTAAAAATCAATTGGGGAAAGGATAAAGAAAAGGAAGAATAGTATAAGAAAAAAATAGAAAAAGAAGGACAAAGTGGAAACAAAACTTTATAGAAGGGGAAGCTTTGTTAGAAGACGTAGGGCTAAAGGGAGGGGAGGGAAACAGAAATAAAGAGGAATCATGCTTTATCATGCACAGTTATTAATTCCTCATGATGAATGTGATCATTATGTATATTAAAAGTTTACCAATAAAATTAAGTTTAAAAGAAAGAATAACCAAAATGGATGAACCTTTACTCAATCTAACCAAAAAGGGAGAGAATACAACCCAAATCAATGCAATTTGAACTCACAAAAGTAAAATCACAACAGATACCACTAAAGTTAAAACAATAAAATAAAAATATAGCAATTACTTCACAAATTTTTATGCCAATAAATTGGAAAATTCAGAAGAAATGGCTAGACCCTATATACATATGAATTAGCATAACTGAAACAAACATCTAAATATCATGACTAGTCTAAGAACAGGAAATGAGATTGAATCAGTAATTTAAAAGGCATACCAATTATAAAAACCCTAGATCCCAGTGGTCGTAGTGCTGCATTCTAAGAAAGCCTTGAAAGATTTAACATCAACACTCCTTAAACCTTTAACAAAATTTAAAGGGAAAGAGTACTCATAAGGTCATTTTTGGGTAGCTAGCATTACCTTTATGCAAAAACAGAAAAAGACAAAAGCAAAAATTGATCTGTAGGCCAATTTCTTATAGGAAAATCGATGCAAAAATTCTCAACAGGTTAGTGATAAAATTTAATGAATCATCAGAAAGATCATACAAGCTTCATCAAGGGATGTAAGGTTGGGTCAATATACAAAAATCAATAAATATAATTCTCGTAAATTAAAGAAAGTTGTAATATAACAAATCAACTAAACACAGAAAAATATTTTGAGAAAACTCAACATCCTTTCATGACAAAAAACACTTAAGAATATGGGTATAGAATGACCATAGATCATCTGATGAATACTGCTTAAGTAACATCTATCATCATCATCATCGTATTTCATGAGGAAAAGCTCTCAGATTTTCTCTAAAATAGGAATACACATGGATGTTCATTATTACCACTCTTTTTCAACGTAGTATTTGAAATATTAGCAACAGTGATTAGCCACAAAGGAAGAATATGAATAAAAAATGAAGAAGTCAAATTATCATTACTTGCAGATTTTTTTCCATTCAGACAAAAAGTGATTTATTTAATCATAAAGTAGTAGTAGTAGTACTTTGGGTTTTTTTGTTGTTGTTATTTCTTTCTTTTTAATTTTCCATAATTTTATTCAAGAACAAATAGCAGATGATGGTTATTTATGCAGAACACAGAAAAATCCCCCCAAAGACATACCGAAGTAATAGGCATCATGTCTGCATCTGATTCTCTGAATAGCTACTATGAAGACAGCAATATGGTATGTATTAAGTATTGTAACTGCCCTACTAACCTGTTTTGAAACTGTTTCATTGCTATTTTATCTTTTTTCTCATTAAATGAATATTTTTTTTAAAAATAATTGAGAGAAAAAAGGAAGTAATAAACAAACTCAGTAATGTACTAAGATACAAAGTCGAAAAACAAAAATCAGTTGCATTCCTGTACATTAATATTGAAGCCACTGAGGAAGAAATTTGGAAAACTGGACCATTTTCTACAACACCAAGAATAAAGATAAGAGCAGAAAATAATTCAACTGAGACTAAGAAAGTAATACAAAATGTCAATGAATCAAAGTTGGTTATTTGAAAGAGTAAATAAAATTGATTAACCCCTAACCAACTTGATGAAAAAGAGAAAAGAAAGGACTCAAATCGAAGCATTTAGGAATAAAAAGGGAGAAATCACAAGAGATCTTGCAGAAATCAAGAACATTATTAACTACTTTGAGAACCTTTACTATAATAAGTTGTACAACGTACAAGAAATAGACAGATTCCTAGACATGCACAAATTGCCAAAACTGAGTCATGAAGTATAAGAATTCTAAATAACCCAATACCAGTCAAAAATTAAAATACAATTAAAAATTTATCAACAAAGAAAAGCATAGATTCTGAAGAATTCACTGCTTAATTCCGTAAGAAATTTAGAGATGTGATGCCAACACTCTGCAAACTCCAATAAAATTGGAAGAGCAGCAATACTTTAAATACTGAAAATATTACCCTGACACAAATACTAGAGAAAAGTCTAAATGAAAGAGAGACTGACATTCCCATCTCCCCAAGAACACAGATTGAAAAAGTCCTCGGTAAAATATTGACAAACAGAATTCAGCAAATCATCAAGATGATTAGATATCATGACAATGTGGTATTCATTCCAGGGATGCAGGGATGACTCCACATATGTAAATTAATAAATGTAATACACAATATTAACAGAAAAGAAGTCACTTGATCTCCATAAATGCAAAAAAGAAGCATTTTGCATATTCCTATATACAATTCTGAGGGAAACCCCTACAGAAAATTAGAATGGATGGTTTTTTATCTCAATCTGATAAAAGGTATCTATGGCAAACAAACAGATAATATCATATGAAATGGTCAAAAACTGAAAGCTTTCATTTGAAAATCAGAAACATTACAAGGATGTTTGTTATCACCACTCCTATTCAATATAGTTCTGGAAACATTAGCCAGAGCAGTTAAACAAGAGTAAGAAATAAAAGAATATACTTGAGGAAAGGGAGAAATTGAATTATTATGTGTGGATGACAGGATACTCTACACAGAAGATACCAAATACCCCACCAAAAGACATAAATTTAATAACCAAATTCAGTAATGTAGCTGGACATGAGGACAGCACTCAAAAATCAAAGAATTTCCTGTATACACACAACAATGTTACTGAAGAAGAAATTAGGGAAACCATATAACTAATAATAGCATTCCCACAAAATGAAATACTTTGTTAATAATCTAACAAATGAAACGAAAAATCCATGCATTGAAAATTACTTTACTCTGAGAGGGAAGATGAAAAATGACCTCAGAAAGTGATCACTTGTTCATGGGTAGGAAGAACCAGCATAGTGAAAATGGTCACAATCACAAAATTGTTGTACAACTTGAATGCAATACTAACCATTAGTACACCTCACAGAAGTAAAGAAAACACTGCTAAAATTCACTTGGATATAAAACAAACCAAGAATAGCAAAAGCAATTCTGGGAAACAAAAGCAAGTCAGAGGGCATCACAACACCTGACTTAAAATTATACTGCAAAGCTACTATGATTAAAACAGCATGGCACAGGCCATAAAAAATAGACATGAGGATCTATGAAACAGACTAGGAGAAGCATAAAGGACTCCATGCAAACTCAGCAACCTTATCTTTGACAAAGGCACCAAATGTTGTACACTGGAAGAAAGATAGCCTCTTTAACAAATAGTGATGCCAGGGTGATGGCTCAGTAGAATAAGAGCTTTCCTGGCAAGTGCAAGGGTCTGAGTTCAATCCCTATTTCCACCAAAAAAAAAAAAATGGTGATGGAAAAACTGGCTCTCTACATGCAGAAAACTAAAATTTGACCCATTTCTATCACCAAGCACTAAACTAAAGTCAAAATGGATCAAAGATCTAAATATTGAAATAGAAACACTAAATATACTGGAAGAGAAAGTAGGTGGAAATCATAAAGACAGAGGTAGGTAAACATTTCGTGCACAAAAATCAAACTGCATGGGAAATACTTCAAAGAATTAACAACTGGGATCTCATCTTATTGAGAAGTTTCTGCACATCAAAACAAACCAACAAGTGTCAGCTAAATAGCTCAGCAGATTGAAGTGCCTTCTTAGGCAGAGTGCAGCAGCTAGGGTTCAAACCCCAATTTGCAGTGCCAACCCCTCCCCCTGAGGAGCACCTCTACAGAAATGGTGATTGAAACTGAGCATGGTGATGTGCACCTATAATCCCAGCACTTGGGAGACTGAAAATAGGAGGGTCACTACGGGTCAGATCTACATAAGGAGACACTACCCTGTACCCTGTAAACTCCGTACTAAATACATAAAAATTACCAACAGAGCAAAATAGGTAGAAATCTTAAATACATATGTGTAGGCACAGACTTCATGAATAAAACCCAGATCACACAGGTATTACTACAAACAATTGCACACCTGGGATTTGAACTTATTTAAAAAATTCCACAACAAAACAAATCACCAAGACAGTGAAAAGTGAACACAAACAGTAAGAAAAAAATACACCCAGTTTTCCCTTACACAAAGAACATATACCTAGAAAATGTAAATTCAGGAAAATTCAATACAAAAAATGAAACTCACTAAAACTCACTCAGTCCAAAAATTGACATCTGATATGGGATGAACATAATTCTACATTGTTGCTGAGAATGTAACTTGTAACAATGATTATGGAAATCAGTGTGGAGATTCCTCAGAAATCTAAAATGAGAAATTCCATTTAACCCAGCTATTCATCTTGCAGGTATCTTCATTTTTATTATTCTCTTTATTTTATGGAAGGGTCTACAGGGTATTCAGGGTCTCATTAATAGGTCACACTCATAGTGATTCTCCTGTTCCCTGCCTCCCAAGAGCTGGGATTACAGGTGTATACCACCACATCAAATCTCTTTCACCACCTCAACATGCCCTGGGGATGGGGCTGAAACTGCAAGCCCAGGAATTGAACCCTCAGCCCCTGCTCCTGCTTGTAGGTGCTTTAAACTGCTGAGCTATTTCGCCAGCTCTACCAGGAATCTTCCTAAATGAGTTAAAGACTATCTTACAGTGACATGCATGCCTGTGTTTATAGCCACACAATTCATAATAACTAAGTCTTGGAAATAGTCTATATGTCTATTAACAGATGAATGGATAAAGAAAATATTATATTTATATGCAATGGGGTAGTTCTTTGCCATATATAAAGATAAACTTGAGTCACAGAAAAATGGATGCAACTTGATACCATAATTTTAAGTGAAATTAATCAGATGCAAAAGTTTAATACCATATTATTTCTCTTATATATGAGAAATGTAAATTATAAGTGAAGAACAAAGGGAAAGTAGACAATAATAAGATACATGACAATGTGATAGATATTATTCAAATGAGAAGGAAATCAAGGAATGGAGGGAGGGTGGAGGAATGAGAGGGAAAGAGAATGATAAAAAAAAAGATTGAGATATGTTCTGTACCTGTACCCACATCATCCACTGAATGTAGACATTCTGTTCTGGAAACACGTACTAATAAAATAAATTTGAAAAAGTGAAGAATAAAATAATAAACAAATCTGTTATTTTTGCTTTACTTCCAGGCCCAATATGTGGATGAAATTACAGTTAACAAAGATATTTTACAATAAAAATGTGTTATAAAATAATCATACAAGCAAATAAACTAGCTATATATCACAATATTATTTCCATTAAAAATAATTGTATACCACCACATTTTGATTATTCTCAATAAGTGATCAAGTAACATAGCAATTTATTGATAGTAATAATTTGGCCAATCTCCTTTAAATTATTTCTTACAATAAGCTTACATTACTATTATCGCAACAGAAAAATATTCAAATATTAATCACATGAATATTTTAGATTATGTACTTCAAAATGAAAAGAAAACACATTAATAAGTATTAGAGAATTTGCTAATTCCATGCATATTTTGCTGAGTAGTAGTTGTTGGAATTTGCCATTCCATGATTTACCCTCTGCTTAGACCTAAGTTCTTGTATTTTCTAAAACTAAACTGTTCAGCTCTTGGAGGCCTGCTGTATTGTTCTTTTTATCCTCTAGGAGCCACATTCTACTTTAACAGTGTAAAGACTCCCTGCTCTCTTCAAATAAAACAACTCCTAACAATCTTGTCTTACTATATGTAGAGTTACTGGATTTTATAAAATCTAAGCCACATTCTATTGTAGACCTACCACTTTGCTTTTCTTGGTTTTTTTTGGGGGGTGAAGAGGGTACTGGAGATTGAACTCAGAACCTGGTGCTTGCCAGGTAAGGACTTATTCTACTGAGCTATTCACTGACCCAAGACCTATCACTTTGAATGGGTTAAGGATGAAAAATAAATTATACCATTTAAGCTATAGAAGATGGTTTTCTTAGCACCTTACTTTTAAA
Source organism: Ctenomys sociabilis (assembly GCA_004027165.1). Lineage (NCBI taxonomy): Eukaryota > Metazoa > Chordata > Mammalia > Rodentia > Ctenomyidae > Ctenomys > Ctenomys sociabilis. The sequence goes on along the minus strand of PVKA01014835.1, from coordinate 25,420 downwards.
ACATACCCTGATTATAAAGAAATTAAAATGTGTATGTGAGTCGAAGAACCTAAGCATCCATTTGATCATAGGTTTTCCTTATATATATAATCTAATAAGGTTCACATAAATATACAGTATCAATGCTGGGTTGTGATGAAGACACCCAGGATCATACCATTTTGAGGCCTGAATGTGTCCTGGAGACTTCTTACACTTATCCATAGGATGTTTTGCATCTGAACTGGTAATGAAGCAAGACAAGAGAGAACATAGAGAATGACATATCTTTTTTCAGGATTCAAATATTTATTTTATTTGGAAGTTGTTGCAAAAAAATGCTAATGTTAAGTAGACCTTATACAAAAAAAGTAGACTGTATACAAAGGGAAGCCATGAACTATGCTACATCCTGCAGTTAAGAGTACAAAATAGTGCTGAGCTAATACTGAGACCATTCATGAAAAGCATTTTTCTAAAAATGCATTAAGAAAAGTAGGTTTCTTCTAAGAAAAAAGGGCTTAGAATGAAACACAAATATTCAAAAGAAAATATTTTTTTTTAGATTTGAAACTTTGAAACTATATTTATCTTTATTTTATTTATTTTGTGGTCATGAGTCTAAACACTTCACACACAGTAGACAATTGTTCTACCACTAACATCACTAGCCTCTATTTCTTTCAATTTTAACACATTTTCAATCTTCAAATGATACTTCTTTGTGCAAAAGAAAACATTACAAAATTTTAAGTATCAATTCACATAAAAACATGCACATATATAAATACATATATACATATAGAGAGAGAGAGAGACAGACAGACAGACAGACAGAGACAGACAGAGACAGAAAAACAGAGAAAAAAGAATGCAAAGTGAGCATTTAAAGGAAAAAAGACATTGTGTTTGTGGCCAATGATCACTATTATTTATGAGCCTGTCTATAATGAAAGTCATATTCAGTGGCTTATATATATTGTCCCAAGAAATTCATAGAACAAGATGTTATGGGTGATGTAAAAAAGCCTCCTAAGCTTCATGTGCTTAGAAGAAAGAGTCTGTACACAATGACTGAATTACGGGTGCTCTACTGGCCTGAACTTAAAAGGTAGGGCCATTTGGAAGAAGTGGGTCACAAAGGCTATGAACTTGAAGATCACATCTCCCTCTGTAGTTTCTCCCTTGACAGTTTTTTGGCTGCTATGCCATAAACAGCTGTTATCTGACTAGGCCTGTCTGCTGTGCCAGCGTGTCTTGGAGCCAGTAGATTATGGTCTAAAATTCTGAGACTAAATAAACTTCTCCCCAGGGCTGGGGAGATGGCTCAGTAGAATGAGGGCTTGCCTGGTAGGTGGAAGGACCTGAGTTCAATCCCTGGTTCCACCAAAAAATAAAAAAAAATAATGAAATTTTTAAATAAATAAATAAACCTCTCCTCTCAGTGTGGGCAAAAGATATTGTTTATCCAAAGTACAAAAGTGACTGAGACAGATTTTGGTACAACAAAAATGGGCTAATTGTTGTAACACTAACCATGTGGTTTAAAGCCTTTGGAACTCTTTCATGGGAGGAGTGTGGAAAGTTTTAAAGATACTGGCTAGAGAAGCAACCCTGAAATTCTGTGAGCTGAGCATAATGGAAGATTCTAATAAAAGCTGAGAAAGCCAGAGTAGTGTTTTTTTTTTAAAAGCAGATGGAGAATATAAGGCTCAGGAGGTTTCCACTGGCTAGGGCCAGGAAGATGGCTCAGGAGAATAAGTGCTTGGCCGGCAAGCACAAGGGTCTGAGTTCAATCCAGTCCCCCCACCCAAAAAAAAAAGAGAATTCCATTGGCAGTTACACTCTAGGCTATGTGTTGTGACAGCAAGTTTGTATTATGTTTATATCCTGAGGCCTAGTGGGAGACTGAGATTAAGGATACCAAACTACTTAATTTGATGAGGAAATTTTAAAACAGCCCAACATTCAAGCTGCAGCATGGTTGCTACTTGCTCCTTCATGTAAGATCTACTGTGGAAAAACAGGAGCAAAAATTCCATTTGAAAAGTTTTTAGTTTGTGGGGCTGGGGAGATGGCTCAGTGGAATAAGCGCTTCCCTGGCAAGTGCAAGGGTCTGAGTTTAATCCTGGGTTCCACCAAAAAAAAAAAAGTTTGTAGTTTAAGAATAGAGCAAAGTCAGCCAGCATAATAGTTCAGTGCATAGGGGTCTGGGGTTCAATCCCAGTCCTGCTACGCCAGCCCCATCCTCAGGGCACCGTGAGACAGAGAATGAGACTGGGCATGGTGGCACATGCCTATACTCACACCTCTTGTGAATCTGTGAGCAGGAGAATCACTACGAGTAGGGTCTAGCAGTGAGACCCTGAATATCTTGTAGACCCTTCCCTAAAATACAGAAAAAAGGAACAGAGTGAAGTGATTGCAAATTTAGTTTTAAAGGAGGCTTGGTTGCTGAAAGGATTAGCATTCAAATAAGCCACATACTTAACTTTAAAACAACACAAAGAGTGCCTTGAAGGCATCCTGGGAAACAGCTGGAAGTTTGCCTTGCAAAAGCTAAATGCTTTATTTTAAAAGGAGACCCTAGGGATCTCTTCTCAAGAATGGTGGCCTGGGAAACTGATACCCCCAGATTCAACGCATGATGTTCAGCCATTCAAACACTTGGAGGCCTCTTAGCCATGCTGAAAAAGTGTCCAGGTAGTGCTGGATCAGGCAGGCAATCTTGCTGTTTTTCATATGGTGCTGGTGGGAGAAGGAAGGCTTCGTCAACCCAGATTTCAGGAGAAAGTCAAGGTAGCAAGATGGCAGTGCATGAGCTGGATGTGTGAAACTGAAAGTGCCCTGGACAACCTGGGAAGCTGGAGAAGCCAGGAATGCAGAATGTCTAGTGAAAGCCTCCACTAGTGAGCAAAATCAGCCCAAGAGAGAAGCCACAAGAGCCACAACCACCTGAGATGCTACTTGGGCAGGTCGAATGAAGCCCCTCAGAGCTCATATCATACTACACCTTTCCTTAGGTGCTCTACTTGAAACTAAAGAACTAAGCGTTCACCCTGCTGGAATTCTTTCTTTCATCTCATTCTTTTCTATTCCCAATTTCTCTCTTTCATGATGGGAATGCTTACCCTCTGGAGTTGCATGAAGGCAGAATATAAATTTATTGTTGACTTTTATAGAAGCTCACAGCTGAGTGTGTTTTCAGTCTCAGTGGAGACTCTGGATGGGAACATTTCAAGAATGCTGAAACTGTTAAAACTTTGGTTATTCTTAAGAGATGGACTAAATTAATTTTTCATAAAGAGATCCGCATGAATCTTTTGGCACTCAGAGACAGAATGTTATTGTTTATAACTAAATGTCCCCCTAAAGCCTCATGCATTTGTAGGCAGAGTTTTTGAAAGGATTTTGGATTTTGGGGGGAGTACAGCAAAGTTGTTAGGAAGCAGAGTGTATTTAGAAGAGTAAGTCCTTAGGGGCACGGCCTGCAATGGCCTATCTGCCTTCCGTCTCTTCCCTTCACTCTCCCTGCTTTCTGGGCCCTGTAACTTGATTGACTGGACTCCCGTGAGACCGTTCCACATTGTGGTTGACCATCCAAGGACTGACACTTCTGAAAACATGAACCAAAATAATGCTTTCTTCCTTTAGTGTGTTAATTTTTATTGTACAACAACAAGAAAAGTGATTAAGATATAAGAAAGTGTAGTACGTGTAATTACCATAGTATCTGCTGGATGTGGAACCTAAGGCAAATAGATTTCATGCAAGGGTCATACAATTGCACAGTTGTGGGGGTCAAGCAGTTTGACTTCAGAATTTAAGTTCTTACTCTTCTATTAGGCAATTTCTTGTAACAATGCGGACTCAAGTCACTCACATCTAAAGAAAATGAACCTTAGTAGTTTTCATATCGTTTTATGTGCAGATGGAAGTAACTTTTATAACACATAATTAATAATGAATTAAAAGTGTTGCATTTCTATAACTGGCAAAAATATACAAATATAGAAAAAGATGACCAATACAATAAAATAACTGTAGTCATTCAAAATATCAAGGTAAAAATCACAAAGACCAAATAACGTTTCCAAAATAAAAGAAACCAGAAAGACAAGAAACTAAGTGGAAAGCATGATACTGGATTGGATCTTAGATTGGGAGTGAATCAGAATAGATATAAAGGAAATTATTAAGAAAACTGATAAGATTGGAAGACAGATAGTCTTAGCTAATCATATTAAATGAATGTTCACATTTTCCCATATTGTGACTATATATATATATATATATATATATACATATACATGTATATATATATATACATATACATATATATATTTTTAAAAAGGAACACAAAGTAAATAAAATATGTCTGTCTATATACATATCTGCATGTTTGTATAAATAGATGGGATGATAAAGTGAATGTGGTAAAAGGGGCCAGGGAGATGGCTCAGTGGAATAAGTGCTTCCCTGGCAAGCGCAAGGGCCTAAGTTTGATCCCCTGTTCCGCCAAAAAAAAAAAAAAAAGTGAATGTAGTAAAATATAAATATGAACAATTGACCAATCCTGTGAAGAGAAGGGATGGTTTCCTTGAAATTTTTCTGTAAGTTGATACCATATCAAATACAAAACTAAAACTAAAAGAATGGGATAGAAGGAGGTATGCTATCAATTATTTAATTCATGAAATTATACAAATATAGATCAATAAACCATCAAACACTACAGTAACCACTAAAGATCAAAGGAAATCAAAACTTCATCAGGAATGTAATTATCTGAGAAGAAATGTTTGACAGTACTAAAAATCTTTGAGTTAAATAGTGAAATGGGATATATAATTTTGATAACTTTTTAACTTAGAAGCTATCAGGAGGATAAAATAGTATAACCCCAGCTAAAATAATATTAAAATATGTTGTCCTCTTTTACCTCAAATATCAATTTAAAACATTAGATTGTTTACTCTGTGTGGATATCTTTTTTAATATCATTTTTGAATAATATAAATTAGGCACTTCCATTTTTATTTTAATTCACAGAATTACTCTCTAAGTTAGGTATTATTTCCATTTGGTGGGCAACAAAGCTGAGGCTCGGGTAAATTAAGGAATTTGTTCAAGGACCTACAGGAATAATACTATTTATTCATTATTTTTATTAATACGCATTTGTGATATGAAATGATTATAATGAAATCTCACAGTGAGTTGGCACATGTACAGAATACATCTGCATTCTTTTTGCTTCTCCTTCCCCTTGCATCTCCATCTTTTGATTCTCTTTCCATTTGTGAAAGATCTACCTTATTTCCTGTTACATCTAATTTGCATTTAAGTATTCAATTTATTTGTATTATTTGTTTCTCATGTAAGAGAAAACATGCAATATTTAAGCTTGTGCATCTCATTTATTTCAGTTACTGTTATGTCTCAAGGTAATCATTTTCCTATGAATCGCTCAAATTTATCCTTCTTTATAGCAGAGTAGTATTCTATGCTACAGTAATACCACATTTTTTATTATTATTCCAAAGATAGTTACTTATTATTATAAATTCTGGTATGTTTTTTATAAAGTTTAGTGCACACACCCATCTAAGCACAACTCAGTGTATTATGAATAGATTTATTCATACATTTAAGCTTTTTTTTTTTGTTTAGGGAAGGGCCTACAGGATGTTCAGGCTCTCACTCCTAGGTGAGACTGTACTCATAGTGATCTGCGTGTTTACAGACTCCCAGTCTCAGTTGCCCTCTCAGCACACCTGAGAACAGGGCCAGCATGGCAGGCCCAGGGATCAAACCTCTGGCCGCTGCACCTGCTTGCAGGCACTTTAATACTTTCAGGTTCTTATACTAGAGCAACAAAACAATATTCCACATGTGGGTCTGATTTATTTCACTGACAAGTATAGCCTCTACTTGCATCCATTTACCTATGAATGCTTATATTTTTTCTTTCTTTACGTAGTATGAAAATACCACATCTTTTTCATCCTTTCATCAGGTGAAGGGCATTTCTATTGTTTCCAAGATTTTTGCTTTGACAAACCGTGCTGCTATAAATATGGGTGCACATATATCACTATAAGACAATGTTTTCAATTCTTTTAGGAAAATACACAAAAGGGGAACAGCTACATTGAATGTGATTTCCAGTCCTAGTTCCTTGAGGAGTCTCCACACTGATTTCCATAATGGTTGCACCAGTCTACATTCCCACCAGCAGTGGAGAAAGGTTCCATTTCCCCAAAGTCTCTCCAAGCACTTGTTACTAGTTGATTTATTTATGACAGCCACTCTTTCTGGGGTGAGATCATATCTCAGTGTTGTTTTAATTTGCATTTCTCAAATGACCAGTGTTGTGAAATATTTTTTCATGTATTTATTTGCCATTAGTATTTGTTCCTCTGAGAAGTGTGTGTTCATCTCGGACACTCATTTATCGATTGAGTCATTGAATTTTGGGGTCCTGATTTTTAAAAAATTCTTCATATATTCTAGATAAAGGTCTTTTGTATGAGTGGTTGTTGATTAAGATATTTTTCCAATTTGTGAATTGTCTTTTCAATTTCTTTAGATATGCAGAAACTTCCCAATAAGATGAGATTCCTGTTGTTGATTCTTTGAAGTATTTCTCTTGCAGCTTGGTTTTTGATCATGAACTCTGTGCCTAACCCTATGCTGTCAAGATTTTCACTCAATTTATTTTCTGATAGATTCAGGCTTTCTCTTTCAATATTTACATCTTTAATTCCCTTTGACTTTAGTTTGATGCATAGTGATAGACCCAAGTCTAATTTTGGTTTTCAGTATGTGGAGAGCCAGTTTTCCCAGCACCATTTGCTAGAGAGGCTTTCTTCCACTGAATATGTTTGGCCCCATTGGCAAAGATAACATAGCTGAGTGTGTTTGTTGTTATAGCTGTATCTTCTAATCCATTCTATTGATCTTCAGGTCCATTGTTTTGTTGGTTTTTTTTTTCTTTTTTTCCAATATCATGCTGATTTTATCACAGTACCTTTATAGTATAATTTCAAGGTTGGGATTGTAACGCCTCTGACTTGCCTTTGTTGCCCAGGATTGCCTTTGGTATTCTAAGTCTTTCCTGGTTCCAAATAAATTCTATGAATATTTTCTCTGGATCTGTGAGGTACATTGATATTATTTTGATAGGGATTACATTAAATCTGTATTAATCTAAACAATTTTAGAAGTATGGCCATTTTCACAATGTTGGTTCTCCTTATGCAGGATCAAAGCACATTTTTTCCTTTTCTGAAATCCTCTTCCATGTCTTTTTTCAGACTACTATGATTGTCACTGTATAGCCCTTTTACTTCCTTTGTTAGATTAGTTCCTAAGTATTTCATGTTTTGCATGCTATTTTTAAGGGTATTGTTTTTTTTTTTTAATTTCTCTCTCAGTGAGTTTGTTATCTGAGTGGAGGAATGCTATTGACTTTTGGGTGTTGACTTTGTATCCTGCTATACTGCTGAATTTGTGTACTAACTCTAGTAGCTTCTTGGTGGAGTTTTTTTGGGTCTTCCAAGTAAAGTATCATGTCATCTGTAAATAATAATAATTTGACTTCTTTAACTATTCTTATTCCTTTTATTTCTCTCTCTTGTCTAATAGCTCTAGCTAATAATTCCAGAACTTTATTGAATAGGAGGGGTGATAGAGTACATACTTGTCTTGTACCAGATCTAAGAGTAAAAGATTTCAGTTTGCCCATTTAGAATTATATTAGCCATTGGGTTGTTACAGGTGACTTTTGTCAGACTGAAGTATCAGCCATCAATTTCAACTTTCTATTGGGCTTTGATCATGAATGAGTGTTGCACTTTGTCAAAACCTTTTTTGCATCTATGGAGATGATCATGTGTTTTTTTTGGGTTTTAGTTCTATTGATATAGTATATTAAATTTATAGATCTGCATATGTTGAACCATCCTTGCATCTCTGCCATGAATCCTACACTGTTGTGGTGTATAATATTTAAGATGATATGCTGTCTTCTATTTGCTAGCATTTTATTGAAGACTTTTACATCTATGTTCACAAAGGAGAACAGCCTGTAATTCTCTTTTATTTGAGTCTTCGTCCAGTTTTGTAATTAGTGTATACTCAACTCATGGAATAATTTTGGGAGAAGTGCTTCCTTTTCTATTTCATCAAAAAGTTTGTGGAAATTTGGGATTATATCTTCTTTTAATTTCTTGTAGAATTCAGCTGTGAATCCATCAGGAACTGGGGATTTTTTGTTGGTAAATTGTTCATTACATTTTCAATTTTATTGCCTGGTAGTAGGTTATTCATAGTTTTTATATCTCTGTTATAATACTTCTTAAATATTATACCCACATGAGCAAGATTTTATCCCCCTATTTTTCCACTATATCTCTCAGGAATTTAGTAAAAGATGATTGGTGAAAATATATAAAAATTGAAATAGACAGGAGGTGTGTAATGAAAAATGAGATATTCTTCCCAATGAAAAAATCTATTTCTTATGCCTGCTTTTGTTCTGAAATGTTAGACTTTTACAAAGTCGGAAGTTGATCTTTACAATAGTCATAGCTTGTTGAAGGCCAAAATGCACTAACAATGGAAAGAAAGCATATAACGAATACTATTTTTATCCATTAATGTCCTCACATTAAAGTGCCTGATTAATTGAAAATTTTTACTTCTCACACAGTTGCTCTGATACTGAGCAGTTTCAGACACAGTTGGCTTAAAACCAAATGATTCCTTTGAGACCTTTTTCTACCCCCAAAGCAGTAATACACCTTAAGCAACCCTCATTGGCAGGAGCCTCAAAGCTGCTGCAGCATTTTGTATGACAAAATATCTGACAAGAACTCCTCTCACTGGGACAGCCATTAGAGCCCAGGAAATATGCCAATAGTCTGAGCAATCCATCAGCCTAGGAAGATGTGCCTCCTTGTCTTTTTCATTCTATTTTAAACAGAAGTGTAAAGTAAATGTGAATCATCGATATCTGAAATAATTTGAGAAATCTTTATTATTGTACTAAATAATTATCTCTGATAAATAAGGTATAATAATAAATAAATTATTTAACACAGTTAATGCTCTACAGCAGTGGTTTCAAAAGTTCATTAGAATCACCTTGGGGAGCTCGTTAGCAGCAGATTGCTAGCTGCGTCCCTCCAAAGCTCTGCTCTAAGATTTGGATGATGCTTGCTAATTTATATCTCTACCAAGTTCCTAGAGGATGCTGATGCTGGTAGTCTAGGGACCACACTTGCCAAAATGCTGGCCTCAAATACATGCAACATTTTGAGATTTTCAAACTAAGTTTCTTAATTCACTGGTCTTCTGCCATCATTTAAATCTTTTGATTTCAAGAAAACTTTGTAAATACACAAACACTACTTTTAAGACTGTGTACAAATGATCGAACTGACATGCCAACCTACATCATTATTAGTACAGAAGTTGTTAGATATGTAGTCATTTAAATTTATAAAATTAACATCAAATGTTTAGCTCCTCAGTAACAGTATATATTTAAGTGCTCAATAGCCACATTTTGCTAGTGGCTACCAGATCCTTCAGAGAGCAAATATATAATTTATTAAAGAAAGTTGCTAAAAAAAAGTTAAATAAAGACAGTTGTTTTGTTAGTTAATAATCTTACTTTTATAAATTGGTGAAAACTAGGCCTGACTTTTACATAAACAGAGAAGGCAAATCCATCTGTGATGTAATTTCAGGCCTTTGGCTTTCTTTCCCAACACACTTGTTTTCTGCTCATTTGCTTTTTTTCTCATTCAATATTTAATATTTAAACACTAACCTTGAAGGCTTGGATAAGTTTAAAGGCATATATGTTGTGGAACATTTCCTTAACACATTTTAATCATATACAATTCTGTGAATTATAAGAGTTCCTCAAGTTCTAATTTAATGGTATGGATAATTGAAAAATAAAACATTTTTCCTGAGATATTGAGAATAGCTGACAAGGAACATTAAGAAAAGGTGTAAAAGCTTCAATTTAGGTACTTTGTCTTCTAACTCAACCAATTACATTGTATCCTTTCTATGCTTCCAGGAGGCTATGAAGTGTCAGGGAGCTAGCAGTTTCCCTCAGGGATGTCATGTACTCTACTACTTTTCTGTGTTATGGCAGTACATCTTTGAATCTCAGCTCTTGTATATAAAATGAAACCAATAGGCCTTTAAAGAGAGGACATGAGGAAAAGCATTGTTGAATATATTTAGTTCACTGTCAAACTTTTTGAAAACCACATCTATTGGATTTCTCCTCTGTTAAATGTTGATCTATTTGTAAAAACTGATAAAACATTTCACAAGATAGTATAACAGGAGAGTACTGCAAAGTTTTATCTTCCTTTTTATGAAATAGGCCTCTAAAGTGTGTCTGCATTGCAATGCTGTGCAAAGAACACTAATTTCAAGAAGACAAAGTATTTCTGGAAAATGTTGAGTGCTTGACTTGTTTTATTTAAGTACAGGATGGACATGGTAGTCAGGATCCTCAGGTGACCTCCCCAATCCCATCCCTTGTCATATCTTATGTGAATCTGCTGCCCATGAGTATGAGTGGAACTTTTGAATGAGAACTATTGATATTATTTCCATAATTATATTAGATTCCATGGCAAAGGGGATTATACAAATGTCATCAAGACTTCAAGTCAGTTGGTGTCAAAAATAAAGAGATGATGCTAGGTATAATTATCTGATTATCAGCTATAATGAGATGAGCCCTTCAAAGACATTGAACTCATCCTAATGCAAGAGATTCAGAGTAGATGCTTAATGTAAGAATGTATATTACTGTCATTGAAGAGAGATTTCAGATGCACCTGGGAACAAAGAGTGGCTCAGCTGATAACAAAGAAAGAAATGAATAGTTGAATCTTATACCCTCATTGAACTCAATTCTGCTAGAAATTTGAAAGTGCTTCGAAGACAATACAAATGATAATGTAACTGGCTAAATCTCCATCTCAGTCTTGTGGGGTTATAAGCATAAGATAATTAGGGGCCACCATAGTAAAACAGAAGGTTGAAACAACAAAATAAAAGCCTGGTACAGTATATTATAAACCTTTATAACAGGACATGCTTCAACAGACTATTATGAAACCTTGATAAAAATCAAAGAATAAGAATGTTTGCATGAAGTGCGAAACCACTACCAAGGAAAAAGTGTAAATAAGCTCCCTAGTTTCATTTGCTCTTAGTGAACTTAAAAATTACTAATTTTACAGGTCACACATCTGGACAGTACATTATTATTTGCGATCAGCTCTGCTCTAAACAACACTTCTGATGTGATGGTTATGATAGCTGTTGCCTAGGTAACTTAGAGTTGAAAACCTTTTGCTCATAATACTGACTCTTGGGCCCTTAGATATCTGATAAGTGACTAACATGGGATAAAATTTTGGCATCTCTATATTCATGTTGTATATGTCTCCTTTATGACTTAACTCTCGGTCAAACTCTCCTCAACTCTGCATGTAGGAACACTGATCATTTAAAATTGTTTTGTTCAGAATGAAAATGCAGCACTAAATTGCCCTGTCTTATTGGACCTGGTATGTATTTCTTTTTTACTTTTTCTCTCCCTTCTTTTCTGTCCCATACTTTGTACTCTTTCAGAAGCCACAAATATCTTAAGCACCTAACATCCTCCAACCATTTCACACTGCCTAGTCCTGTAAGGCTGGGATAATTTACATGGGCCACATGAAAATTCAATGACCTCTTTGACAATTTGGCCATTACCATGCAAATGTACAGGAAGAAACTTCCTTCGGAACCATGTCTGTGCTCAGTAGAAATTGCCTAACTTAGACCTATCACAGCAAACTAACAAGACCTGCTACCTCTTTGTTCTGGGAGCAACAGCTTCATCATTTCTCAGCCAATTGCTGACTCCCTTCAAGTAAAGCACCAGTTCAGCTGAAGCCTCCATCCACAATAAAGCGTTGGACATGCAAAAGTGTTTGTGTGTTTGCAACACTTGGTCAAACTATACTTGTAGTATTTCTGTGCCAAATGATCCTATGACCCGGTATCAAACAGAAAACACAGTCATGCTATGTCCAAGTTTTGACCTATAAAAACTGTGACCTTATGAACTGATGTGGTATTAAACTGCTAGGTTTTAGCCTTTCAAGGTCAGTGAAGACTTAGGACATAGGAGAATCTGTACTGTAACATCATGTAATTCAGTTGTATGCAAAATTTTCTCATCAAGAAGATTATAGGAGCCACAGAGGAAAGTGATCAATGATGTAGAGTGTGTCTAAGGACACTCATATGGAGAGAAAACATTCTCTCAGGCTTTCACAGAGAGCAAATTGGTCAAGCAATGGCCGTGACTCATCCACATGGCTGACACTGACAAAGGATCTAGGAAGTACAGTACAGTTTCAGTATAAACCCTGAAGGGACTTGACTGATATCACATATAAAAGTTACATTTCTTGTTACATAGGTCTTGCTTTATCTTGGTCTTAACCATCTAGTAGAAAAGAATAACCATGAGGTATAAAAAGTAAAGCCATATTAATATGCTGAGCTGTAAAAAGCTCAGGTCAACAACTTCTGACATTGTCAGTTCTGAAGATAACCCACTACTATTATGGACCACTGGACTATATTGGAATATTTTGCTGAATTCACGCATCAGCAATATTTAAATGACAATGGAATACCCCTCTCTGACAAAACTAAACAAAAAAGGGGGTATAAATGAATGAACATATTGTATCTGTATATTCAAAATAGGATAGATATACAGCTACAGTCTCTCAATTAAATGAATAGAAAGATTTGCTCTGATAGTGTTTGTGGACAGGATATCACATCTGCACCTTGTACAATGAATAACCACTAAGACAAGAATATGCAACATATTTATTATTGAAACTGATTTCAAAAATGTCTCATTATTTATTTCTTAATAAAATTATTAAAAAATAAAAATACTTTTAATATTAAAGTGTTCTTCATAAATGAAAATATTTTTAAAAGCAAACTGGTAGGTTTGTGATGATTTTTAGCAACAGAAAGCTAATGCAAAGGATAATCACTCAAAAACTTGTGTATTCACATCCACTATTTGAGAGTAGGGGACTGCAAACATTTTTGCAACTAAAGTGTTTGAATCATGCCATATTATTCTCTAAGATTCAGATTCAAGTTGAAAAAAGTATATAGTGTGTAGACAATAATTCCTGGACTCAAATACAGTAAGTTTAAGGGGGTAAACTCTAATTTAGAATACCAGATCCTTTTTACCAAAATGCCACGGAAGACATAGAAGGAAGCCCCTGCCCTTTCAAAACCTGAAGCCAAAGCAAAAGATTTGAAGGCTAAGAAGCCTGTGCTGAAAGCCATCCACAACCACAAAAAGAAGATAGGAACATCACCCACCTTCTGTCATCCCCAGACACTGTGGCTCCCGAGGGAGCCCAAATACTGTCAGAAGAGCACCCTGAGAAGATACAAGCTTGAGTACTATGCCATCATGAAAAAGATCAAAGACACACTCATGTTCATTGTGGATGTTAAACCCAATAAGCACTAGATCAAACACGCTGTAAAGAAGCTCTATGACATCGATGTTGCCAAGATCAATACCTTAGTTAGGCCTGATGGAGAGAAGAAGGCTTAAATTTAACTGGCTCCCAATTATGATGCTCTGGATGTTGCTAACAAAACTGGGATCATCTAGACTGAATCCATCTGGCTAATTCTAAATACATATTTTTTTTTCTACGTATACCATCTCTGACTACAATAGAACACCCAACTCTGACAAAACAAAACAAAAAAGGGGCATATATTGGGAACCAAGGCAGGTAGAAAACTGATCAATTGTATGTAGCTGGGACTTAACCTCAGTGCCTAAAGCAAGCAAGCTACCTTGGTCTTGAGATAAGCATCCTGTCTTGTTAAGGTCAGTTATTAGTCACTGGGCAACCTTGTGTCATATATTGCAAACTTTATAAAAGTATAAATAAAGGACTGTTTTGTTGTGAAAAAAAGAAAGAAAAACGTATATATATGCATACACAAGATGGGATAGATATAAATCTACTTTCTCTGAGTTCATTGAAAAGAGAGGTTTGTATTGTTTGGACAAGATATCATGTCTGCATCTTGTCCTCTGAATAACTACTACAAAGACAACAATATGCAATGTATTAATTATTATAACTCTCCCACTAATCTGGTTTGAAACTGTTTCATTGCTGTTTTATATTTTCTCATTAAAATGAATAAAAAAGTCAAGAAACCAGAGAATATTTGTGACTGTAAGAATACTTAATTAAAATCAAACACATGTGGCCTACACAGTGAATTTTTTTGAGATAGTATAGATGTTAAGCACCAAAGTCTAGTAATATCTTTCCAAAACTGACATAAGGAGAAAGGCATATATGCTCAACAGAATGTCAAAAATATTGTTAAGTCTTATAACATTTCTATCTTTTATTCACAATTGCAATTACATACATAGTTTTGAAGGAGAGAGGGTGAAAAGAACTGATAAAAGAATTATCTTTGTTTTGTAACATTCAATGCTCCCAAAATGCTCAGGATAGGGCTACTTATCACTTTAGTCTATATACCCAATATTTTAATCCCATGCTATTCTGTCTTAGGTTATGGATTTATTATTAATACTACCATTTTATTGGAGATGATGAATTACTCTAATGTGTATCTTCAACATTCAGCTCAATTATCTACAAGGGCAAGAAACAAAACGAGGTCATATTAAAGATTCTGATTATTAAAAGCTATCTTGCTGTAATAACAGAGGCACAGCAATGACTTGTAGGACTGAACAGAACATTTTAGCCATTTTCAGTTAATTGTAAATATTCTCCTAACATTAACATTAGACTTCTGTATATTCCAATACATTATTTCTTAACACACATGAATCCATATTTAAAAAAGCCTTTGATTTGATTTTATTACAGCTGGTGCACTGATTTACTTTTGAGAATGAAAAAAGGGTCACTGATAAGAGATACTGAAAGTGGGTGAGTAGTTTGGGTGCACTTATTGTCATTAAAAATAAGAAAGTTACTATGTCTGCCTGTAGCTTTAATGTTGACAGTGAACACTTGATATAGGAACTTCTTCCTCTTGAAAATTTTCTCCCAAATATACAACCAGGGGAGCTTTTGAAGATCATTCCATGGGAACACCTCATGTGAGAATAACTCAGAAAGCCTACTACAATGAATATATTGACCTCACCTCAGACAGAATTTGTGGTTTTAAAGCCCAGGAGTCCTTCATAAAATAAATCTCTTTATGAGATTTTTATAAACACTCAAGTCAAGAAACAGTGACAAATTAAGGATAAGAAGAGGAGTTGCTCTGTTTCCTTACAAAGAGGTACCGAGGCTCTTTCGATCTCCACCTCTCCTGCCTTATGAGTGCCATAAGGCTTAACTGTATGGTCTTTTCTCCAGAGTAAGGTTGAAAATCTTATGTCTAGTTTAAATAGATCTCTACTCTCCACCAACATTCTAGCTCCATTAAGGGACCATTTCCAGCTTGTCTGAAGTTTTGTTAATTTTTCACATTTTATTCAGTAAATCATCTAGAATGCTTTTAAATACGTTACCATTTTATCCCACATGAGTTAAGAAGATAGGATGTATGTGTGCTTCAAAACTCCATTTTGACACCTTGTTTGAGAAAAGAAAAGAAGAAAAATAGTAAAAACTCAGTGGCTTTTCAGCACCCAGCTTATCACATCTACATAACCAGTATACGCGAACTAGAGAAGTTAAGTCAAGCCACATGATGATACGATTGGCATGAAATTTCTGAGACTCTAAGTGAATTGATTAACTTTAGTAATCATAAATGAAAGGAGCCCTATAAAAAGTCAAGAAGTTATACACACTAAGCTACATCTAATAAATAATTTAAATCGAAAGAATTTCTGTGACATAAAACAGGGTATAAACCTTTACGCTTTTTTTTTTTTTTTTTTTGCAGAAGCAGGGCTTGAACTCAAGCCCTTACACTTCCCAGGGAAGTGCTTATTCCACTGAGCCATCGCCCCAGCCCCAACCTTTAGGCTTTTGGAAATAGACCTGCCATTGAATTTTGATACTGCCACATTCTTATATTCATGTTTTATATATCGTGGCTTTGTCATCTATAAAATTTACCAATT
Organism: Ctenomys sociabilis; assembly: GCA_004027165.1. Taxonomy (NCBI): domain Eukaryota; kingdom Metazoa; phylum Chordata; class Mammalia; order Rodentia; family Ctenomyidae; genus Ctenomys; species Ctenomys sociabilis. The sequence goes on along the minus strand of PVKA01014835.1, from coordinate 9,204 downwards.
TTCAATTATAGAATTTTGGTGTAATATATATAGAATTCCCAGTTAGATTTGAATCAAGAAAGACAACTATTAATTTTTTGTGTAGCTATCATAGAGTATCTGGTATATATGTATATTAAAATGTGCTCAGTTTTTATCTGAATTTCAAATTTATCTAAGTATTCATTATGTACTAAGGCATACTACCATAATGTAGGGATAAAGTTGTATATTTTGGAAGATTTTCAGAAAAGCTTAATGAGCTGGTACATTTGAAATGTATAGGTAAAGTTTTGGTAAATATTTGACACAATTGCATATATTTTCCTACTTAACTCTTTTTTTCCTTTTGTACTGGGAATCAAACTTAAGACCTTGCATTTGCTAAGCAGATACCCGTGCCACTAAGCTATAGCCCAGGCCCTTTTTTTCTATGTGTTTAATTTCTACTCTAGTTTGCGTATGCTGGTTATATAGATGTGATAAGTGGAAATCTACTGGCCTTTTTCTGACTAGATATCACTGCTGTAGATTATTAAATATTATTGCTTTTCATTATTTAGTTATAAGTAAATACTTGTACTCAACCTTAAAATTTAGATGCACATAAAAATAAACTATTCACTCTCTGGAACAAGTTAAAAAGATATTAATAATAACCAAGAAAAGTCCTCTTAATGATATCAAGTATATAGGTTAAATGTATGGTATACTACAAAGGAAATTATTTCCTTTTAGTCTAAAAAATTTTGTGGAAAACCATAAAATAAAATAAATAACTTTTCCAATTATGCAGAAATGTCTCAAGAAGCCAAAACTGTAAGCCTGTTTATGTATTACTTCTTTGTAAAATAGTGCTTCAGCCTTAATTCTGTGGTTTTCTGGTCATGAATTTCCATATAGAAAGAAGATATTTTATTTTTACATTTCATATTGAGCACTGACATAAATAACTTCAGACTTATGTAGTACAATAAAAATAGGAGGCTTGTTTGTGCTAATTTATATCAAATTGATGATTTGATTTTTAGTTGGGTACAATTCAACAAATTCAGTTAATTGGAACTTAGCACAATTCAGGCAAATACTGCTAAGTAATTTTCATTTGTCCTCAGGCTATGATTAGGCTGATAATAATTTTTGGCCTTTTTAGATCAAATATTCCAATATTTTACAATGAGCATGCCTAACACTAAATAGTTGAGCACATTTGCTTTCATAGATAGAAAAATGGAAAATGATACAGGCTGATCTTGACAACTTAATGAATTAAGAATACAAGTTTTTACTTATTCCACTTTTTGGAGTGTCAAGCGGGCTAACATTTATTCAAGCCTCATATTCTTTCCTCAAATCTCCAGAGCTTTTCACCTAAAAAGTTTGGCACATTTTGGAAGGAATGCTATAGTATGGACCACTGGCTTGTGTGATCCCTGGGGACTTCTGTATGACTAAGAGGTTTTCTCAACAATTAACCTTTTCAAATTGTAGCATGGAAAGCTGCAAATTGGAAAGTCCTTTCCCAATCCTGGCTCCTGGCTCCTTGACAGAAAAGACTGTCTTTTCATAGTAGCATTGTTCCTATGGGGCATTATCTATACTAAGCAACTAAGAATACCCTAAGTAAGTACAGTTCAGAGGAATCCCATCTTAAAGAACCAAAACAATCTGTACATGTTGATATGTGTCATACATCTTTTATATTCTCTAAGAAACTATAAGGTGAATGGCATTATCTTTATTTATCCAGTAAAGTAATTAGAATACAGGAACATTAAGTAGCTTCCCTAGCGTCACTCAAGGTTGAACTAACTGGCAGAGATTCAGTTTGAATCCAGGCAGTCTGTTTCCACAGCTACTGCTTTGATGGTATATGTACCTCTTAACTGCAAAATGATGGCCAGAACTCCACCACAACTTGGCTTTCTTCTGTCAAAAAACTATTCCTATTCAGTGGAGCTAAAGTAATATCTGGGCTCCATACATTTAACAGTAAATTTATCATCTTCACAATTGTACCACCTTGTTTGCTGCACATTTATTCATTCAATGTTCATGGAGAATTCATTACAATTGGGGGATTATGTGAGACTTCATGTTTAAGAATACAAATAAATCACAATTTGTGCTTCTAGGGAGGTAGCAGTCCATTGGGGTTTATCAACTATCTATTATGAAAGAAAAGGAAGAATCTAATATTTAATTTGTTCTGGGAACATGAATAAACAAACAGCCAGTTCTCTCAAGTCCTTTATTTTCTTTTTTCTCTCTTTCTTATCTTTTTTTAAATTTTATTGAGAAAAAATAGCAATGAGACAGATTCAAAACTGATTATTAGGACAGTATCAATAATTAATGCATTGCATACTATTGTCTTCATAGAGGTTATTCATAGTACAAGATGCAGACATGATATCCTGTCCTGAAACACTATTAGTACAAATATTACTTCTCATTGAATTAATAAAAGCAGTTGTATATTTATCCTAACTACTTTGTACATACAGATACAAAATGGTCATTCATTTGTATCCCCATTTTCAGTTTAGCTTTCTTACAGTTGGGTATTCCATTATCATTTAAATATTATACATGCTTGAATTCAGCAAAATAGTCCAATATAGTCCAGTAGTTTATAATAGTAGTGGGTTATGTGTAGGACTATCAATGTCAGAAGTTGTTGACTTTAGCCTTTCACAGCTCAGCATTTTAATATGGCTTTACTTTTCATACCTCATTTTTATACTTTTCTGCTGGACGGTTAAGAATAAGATAAAGCAAGATCTATATAACAGGAAATGTAACTTTTGTATCTCACAAGGTCAGTATACAATAGAGTATTACTCAGCTATAAAGAATAAACTCAAAGTCCTTATATTTAAGTGGATGGCACTTGAAGATATACTCATAAGTGAAATAAACCAGGCCCACATGTATAAATATCATATAGGAGCCGGGCGTGGTGGCGCATGCCTGTAATCCCAGCACTAGGGAGGCTGAGGCAGGAGGATTGTTGTGAGTTCGAGACCAGCCTGAGCTACAAAGTGAGCTTAAGGCCAGCCTGAACAGCACAGTGAGACCCTGTCTCAAAAAAGACAAAAAAAAAATATATCATATAGTCTTCCTACTGTAAGAACTCAAAAGAAGAAATAAAAATAGAGAGGTATAACACAATTAAAAGGAAAGTGAGAACTTGAGAATTAAACATCGAAGAGAGGGCAAGGAGAAAAGCTAGGAAACATGACAGGGGCAAAGCCGTACATTTATAAACATAAGATGGTTAAGGCAATGATCCTGAAAATCTTCAGCAGACTGCTGAAACTAGCAGTCAATTGGTAGGATTCTCACCCTGACTAACTGTATATGCTGATATCTGTGAGCCAAGCAACTGCACTGAAAATAGTATTGTGTAATTCTAGGGTCATGCTTCAAACACCTGTCATTCTGGTCTTCTACATATGTACTGCTTGTCATGTCATATCAGTTACTGCTATACTTCCACGTAAATATTTGTTTTTTAAAAAAAGCATAATAAGTGAAAACAAGAGAAAAGAAAAAAAGTCATAGGACTGTCCTGCTACAGTGCTACACATGGATAGATTTCTAAATTTCTGTATAAATATATGTAATCGTTTATTCCTTTTTCTTATTTTTTATTTTTTTTATTCACATTCTGTAGTGACTTAAAGTTTAACATATCAATGCGTGATGGAAAATACCTGGTCCATGTTATGTCTATGATGTTTGATATTCAGACAGATAGTATGATTAAGCTCAACTGCCTATGTTATAGTGTAATAATGTCATTAAGCTTCTCTTCTAGAGGCTTAGCAACTTAAGTTTACAGACCAAATATTAGAGAAAAGGAAGTCCTGCAAGAACAGGCAACATTTTGGCCCTACCCTTTCAAGGAGAGTGAAGACTCAGGATATAGGAGAACCTGTACTGTTGTACTGTAACATTCTGTAACTCAGTGATATCCCAAATTTTCTGATCAAGGAGATTATGGGACCACAGAGGAAAATGATCAACAGTGTAGAGTGTGCCTAAAGAGATTCACCTGGAAAGAAAACATTCTCTTAAGCTTTCTCACAGAGCAAATTGTTCAAGCAATGGTCATGACTCATCCATATGGCTGACACTGACAAAGGATCTACAAACTGTGGAACAGTATTTCAATGTAAATCCTGAAGGGATTCTTTTCTTTTTTGAGACAGGCTATAATTATGTAGTTCAGAATTACCTTGAACTAACAGCAATCATCTTGCCTGAGCCTCCCAAGTGCTGGGATTATAGGCATGTACCACCTTGGCTGACTATAGGATTTATTTATTTATTTATTCATTTATTTACTTTGCTTTTTTGAGACAAGGTTTCAAAGTCACAGTGACCCTCTAGCCTCAGCCTCCTAAGTGCAGGGATTACAGCCATATGCTATCACACCCGGCCTAATGTTACACAGCTTTAATATCAATACTGACATAGTAATATTTTGTTTGTTAACATCAAGGATCTTCAGCAATCACACTCTGCATTCATATGCAAAATACAAAGAGAAGCCACATAATATGTCATATATCTATATTCTATAATTCATTATAGTATAAAATATTACCTGTTCATGTAACTTTGACAACTGGTCTGATCTAGTCTATTCTCATTTATAAATTACCTTAAACAGACCATAACTGTACTTTCATCCTATGTGCTAGTCATAATTTATATGATGCAGAACACGATCTGGTCTTGACATTCGTTTGTTCATTTTCTCATGAACATTAGCGAGAAGTGTGTTTCTTTAAATTTGCAGTATAGTCATTTCTCTGACACTGTTGTAAACCTCACAATTTTTTCTGCAAGTTTCTTCACAATGCGTTTTTTCATTGTTCCATTAAAATGGGCATTGTACATGTCTGAAATTAGGTGTTAAGTGTTTAAGTGGACATGAAATATGGTTTTGGGACTTTGAGGAGCAAAGGAAGGTTTCGCATTTTTGTTTGTGGCAATAAAATTACATGAGCTTCCTGGGATTCCTGTGCCTGTTTAGTGATAATAGAATAAAATGGCACAGAACAAATATCAAACCTTGAATTATATTTACAATTCAATATTTCATCTTTATTTATGAGCACAATTTTCTTTACAGGTGGTTCAATCATTTTCTGTGTAATCACTTACACAGAACAAAAGGTAGAAATAGTTACAATAAATCATGTACTTGGAAATTGAACTTAAGGGGTATTGGAAACTTCCCATAGACCAAGAGGCTTTTAGTTGTGATATCTCACGCTATCCTCAGTCCAGTTTTTTCCCTTCAAGGATCACAGAGAGGCAATGTACCCTTACTCATATGTTCTTGCACAGAAATACTGCAACAGTATCTTGCTGATGAAGTATGAGTGAGAGTCACTTCTCTGGAATCATGTTCAGACTGAAAGACCTAATTTTGAGAATGAGACTCTGTAGTGTTTTTCTTTCCTTATTAATCAAGCACTTTGCATGTTCCTTCACTTCTAGAAGTGAAGGAAGTTTCCATCAGCCTGGCTGGAACAGTCTCCAGACTTTCTAGCAAATGTGGATGTCATGTGAGGCTACTTAGTTGGGAGGTTGTGTGTATCACATTCTAACTAATGTCTAATGTCCAATTAAATATTTCAACAGATTTTGTTTTATGTTTTTTAGGGAATGTTTAGGGTTTCACTACTAGATCAGACCCAGAGTGATCCACCTGTTTATAGCCGCCCAAGAGCTGGGATTATAGGCTCACCACCACACCCAGTCTCAATCACAGTCTCAGCATGCCCCAGGAATGGGGCCAGCATGACAAGCCTAGGAATTGAACCTACAGCCCCTGCACTTGCTTGTAGGTGCTTTAATCCATTGAGCTATTTGGTTGGCCCTCAAGAGATATTTAATTCTACAAGAATCAGTTTCCGAATAATCTTGTCCACTGGAGATTTTTGCTTTGTTTTGAATGTTTGGTAAGATTTAAAACAAAGTAACAGTTGTGTTACAAATGTATCACTGATTACATTTTTGCAAAATGACTATTTGATCTTCAGGTTTTTATAAAACTCGAATGAGAAAATTGCATAGAAACTTTAAGCAATTTTGCCCAATAGCTCAGAAAGAGGATAAATATAAATGATTCTTCTTTTTTGGGGGGAGGTGCTGGCACAGTATGTGGTGCTGGGGATTGAACCACTGTCTTGCATCTGCCTAAATTTCCCTAAGCAGGTGTTTTAGACCACTGAGCTATTTGGCTGGCCCTAGATTATTATTCTTGTTTCTGTATTCCACTTAATTAGCAATGATAAATACACTCTTCCTTTTAATCTGAAGTTTCCATATCCTAAACATGACAGAAGGAAGACTGAAGTATGATTTAATAGATACAAATCTTCTGAAAATATCTAAATGGCTTAATGATTGCTATAACTTACATTATTTTATATTTATGTAGTGTCAGGGCATGGGTTATATAACTTTAAGTATCACACATGGTAATTTGGAATGTCCAACAAAACTGATGGGTGGAACCCCAGACAGCACCATTGGGAGGAATTCAGTGAAGGAAAGTGTGTTCTGATGAGGATGTACAGCTTAGGATAATAGATATCGTAGTGATGCCTACAATAGACTAGCTTGATTCTGCATCTTAAACAATTAATCAGTAGTCATTGGCTCATTTTCAAGAAAAGTGTTCCTAAAACACTTAGGAAGGAAGAACAAAAGAAATTTTATTTTCTCTTCTTTTTATTGGCACACATTTTAAAGGTTAAATTATAGCTAATTACCATGGTATATTAAATACTCATTAAATGTGTGCATGTAAACCCGCTTTTGCTCTGACCCACAATGTGTACATTCACACACATAGGAAAATAGAGACTCACGGAATGTCCATTTATCTCACATTGCATATAATGTAAAAAAGACACTTTTTTTTCTTCCTGGTTTGCTTTCATAAATGACTCAGGATATATGACAATGAGATGACACAAATATATTACTCTGTGAAGATGTGTGCTTTAACGACATTGGCAAGTGGTTTGAGATTGATGACATCAAACTGCTCCAGCAGTTGATCTGGCATTATGTGCTCTTCTCCTCTAATGAAAAAAGAAGCTACACATGGATCATAATTATCAAGAACTATCTGTTATTGTCAGTGACAAAAGAAAATTGTTTTTGGCTTCACTGTTTATATTAGATATTACTGCTACAGATTAAAAGTAATACATTACAGGTACTGAAAGAATGCATTGAATTAGCTCAGATATTTATAAGATGTCACAATAAGAAACAAAATGTGTGGCATTATACAAATTAATGATGTTTTGGGTACTGAACATGACTTACATACTCATGCTATGGTAAGTGTTTTCATGTTTCAGAAGTTTTTTTTTTTTTTTTTTTTTACAGAAAAAAAACATATTTAATCACCAGTATTAAATACAGGTGAAGTCACTAAGCAGACAAAATTTTTTCAGATATTCTTTTAAAACTCACTGTAAATATGTGCTTGATCACATGGCTGTATTATTGGGTACATTACCTTTTTAAAATATGAATATGAAATGCAAATAACTAAAAGTATTTAAGTGTTATAAAAGTAAAAAACTGTATTTTGGTAGAGAATAAAGTTATATATTATTTTCACGAAGCTGTATGAAGCAGAATGACATTATGGTGTTGCTTTAAAATCCCTTTAAATTTAGTATTAGTTAACTTTTAAATGGAAGTGACACACAGAATTACTATTTACATTATTGACTATAAATTTTCATATATCTGTGATAATAGAAGGGTACCTGGAAAATACTGGCTTCAATTAAATTTGGATTTGGAGTTACAGTCACCTATTCACAAGCTCAGCATGCAAGCTAATTCTGTTTTTCTCCTACATTGTTCATTTATATTAGCTACATTTATGTACATGTTAGAAGGCTTGGAGTCCAACTTAAAATTTCCTGAGGAGAGAGTGATGTTCTACCACATTAATCAATCGCTACAATTGATGATGCTGAGAATAAAAAATAACCAAAATCAAGAGCTTCTGAATTCCCAGTGGGTATCTCACGGTCTCTGCAGCATTTGCTCCCCTTCGGCTGTGTGCATGTTGGCTTTGGGTTCCTTAAACACTCGTGTGGTCGTATATTGAATTTATGGTACCACATCTATTTTCAGAGAAAATTTCTTGGTTTTAAAAATCTTTATTTTTTTCATTTATCTATTTGTTTAATGCAGCACCTAAGAACATGTTTCTTATAAATGGAGCAAACAAGTGCAGGCAAAAGTGGGAGTGAAGTTAACCAGAAAAACAAAGTCATCAATACATGTTCCATAGAGGAATTGCAAAGCATGAGCAGAGTTGTCCATTGTAGCTAACAAATCATTGAATTACTGTTATTCTCAATAGTTAACATTATTTCTATTATTATTATTATTATTATTATCATTATTATTATTATCATCATCATCATCATCATTAAATTGTCTTAGCAATGGTATTTTCTGTCCTGGATTTTTTTTCTTTATGGGGGAGATTGAACTCAGGATCCTGAGCTTGCCAGGCAAGCACTTATTCTACTGAGCTATTTCCTCAGCCAAGCAATTGGTCCATTTTCTCTGCATTTGGTTGGTGCAGACTATTACCTAACTTATATGTATGATCATATTTGTAGCAATTAGTTAAAATGAAATTTTTCCTAAGTATTTTAATCATTTCAATAAGCCTCTCCAGGTCTTAAGTTACATTTTTCCATTTCAAAATTTTCCTTCATCTTAAAGTGGTTTGATTTTGTAAGTCCTACACATAGAATATTTCACCTACAAATAAAATCTCTTCTAGGAATAAATGGTGCTGGAAAACTTGGCTTTCTACCTGCTGAAAACTAAAACTTGACCCAGCTCTATCACCATGTACTAAGTTAAAGTCAAAATGGATTAAAGATCTAAACATTAAAACGGAAACACTCATCCTGGTAGGATTCCTGTTCTATGTAAAATTCAAGATTATTTACTTAATTTCTGGATTTTAATTTAGTATAAGAGAAGACTGAGATTAGTAAGGCTTTTCTTTCTTTAGCAGAAAAGGTGGGATTTTTTTGAATTACTTTATTATTATTATTATTATTATTATTATTATTATTATTAATTGAAGAACAAATAGCAATGAGACTGTTTCAAGACAAATTAACAGGACAAATTTGGTAAATTAAT
>PVKA01014834.1:0-51450 GCA_004027165.1 Ctenomys sociabilis | reverse complement strand
TAATCTGAACAAGAGATTTGACAATAAAAATACATAATAGAACATCCATTATTGATTTCTTATTTTTGTTTTGAAAATATGAACCATATTTGTTGTATGTTACTCTGTGTTTTAGTTTTTAATTGCTTCTGCTTTGCTTTCTGCTTCTGCTCTTTAAAATAAAATATAAAGAGTATTAGCATATTAAAGTATTAATTATATATGGAAAAAAGAAGTAAATTTTACCTATTTTAGTCATTGTCAATTTATAAACTAATAAAAGACTGTCTATTGTGTAAGTTTCTATTCTAGTTTTTGCATGAATCTCCCATATGACTAATACATCCAAAAAAGTTGTGTATTATCAGCATTGTGTGGGAAGGAAGCCAATTATTAGAGGAAGGGGAGAGGGTCATCAAAGAAAAGGAAAACAAAAAGAATTAACATGTGCTCTGCACCAATTTTGCATGATAAAATCTGTGTTATTTACTGCAAACATGTAGATAGAAAAACCAAAATTAGAAAAATAAAAGTATAGTTGTGATATTTTTTCCATCTTTCTTTCATTTTTCCCTCAATTTAATGAAGATGCTCCTGTTATAGTGATCAGCTGCATTCATATTAGAAAATTTCGTTTTCATTTCTTAGTTTGTTCCAGACCTAGTCTTTCAGAAGCATTTTACATATATGAACATTCTTTAGGTTTTTAAATAGATTTGGGGTGCACTTTATGTGATGAGACACTATTATGATTTGCTTCTGCTTTATCCTCATCCTTTCAAATTCTAAACAACAAAGTTTTTCCTTAGAATTTTGTTTTTATTTATTTATTTATTTATTTTTATTTTAATGAAGTACTAATATCAATGAGACAGTTTTAAGACACCTTAACAAGACAGATTCGATAAATTAATACATTGCAAACTGTTTTCATACTGTTTTGGTATCGTACAAGGTGCATACATGATATACTTACAGACATTATTATAGCAGATGTCTCTTATCAGTAAATCAAGAGTGTAGCTGTTTGTGTATCTTATTTTTTATACCCGAATTATATCAAATAATTAATACTTTCTACCTTGTTATTTTCCTAGGGGTTGTCCATAGTGCTAGAAGCTGACATAACATCCTGTCCAACCACCATTAGTGCAAATCTTGCCTCTCATAGAATTATGTAGAAGCACGGCGTATCTATCCGAACTGTACTGTCCATACACACTCATCATGATTCTTTTCTATACCCCTTCCTTTGTCTACACCTGTCAAAGATGGGCACTCCACTGTCATTCAACCAATTTAGGTGCCTGAACTCGACGACACAATCCAAATGCAGCATACCACAACAACAGTGAGTTATCTGAAGAAGTTGTCAACCATAGCCATTTAAAGCCCAACTTATTATTATGGCCCCACATTGTATACCTCATTTTTATACTTTTCTGTTGGATGATTAAGACCTACATGGGCGAGACCTATATGCCAAAACATATTATGCTAGTATTACACATTCAAAATTAGAGGCCAGCGAAGTAGTATGATCTGTTAATGAAAGCCAAATGATTCTTTTCACAAATTCAAACTACAGTGAATCTATGTGGATCATTTTTATCCCAAATCATCTCATATTGTTATACCTACACCTGCGAACTCTTCCTGAGTCTTGCAAACCCCCACCTAATTGAACCAACATTATAAATGTCACCTACTTCACATCACGATTTTTTCTGAGCCAGGCTTATCTTTAACAGATTAACTATACTATGTTAGTGTTCCTCAAATTTACTCTAAAGTCTCCCCAAGGTTATTTTGCAGGTCTGATCTCCAGTGAAGCAGTGGTCACACGCTAAGCCTTTGAGGCTTGATTGCATCCTGAGGGTTCCAAATTCATGCGTGGATTCCTGTATCTATGCGTTAGTAGTTTTATGGTTTTTCAAAGTGAGGATTTTTCACAAAAGCAAGCTTTTTCTCTTTGCTGGCTACCGCCATGACCTGAGAATCTTTCCCCTGCTACTTGCCTCCACTATGTTGTACCATCTTCTTGCAGGCCTGAAAGCAATGAGCTGAGGACCATGGACTGAAACCAATGGAACTATAAGTCAAAAGAATTCTTTCCTTCTTTAAGTTAATTTCTCCCATGAACTTTGTTATAGTGACACAAAGCTGAAACAGGTATTATTTAGATTTTCAAGGTGTTGGTACCATTTCAACATTTAGCGACGAGAGCTCCATTTCCTGAATTTATTAACAAGGAGCAATAGTCATACTACTCAACTTTGGTTACTTCATACACCTCTTTTAATTTCTATGGAAATCAGTCTACTGCCATTATTTTGATTTCAAATTTACTTAACATTCTCTTCTTTTAGAATTTAGATTTATCTACCTTCTCACCGATTACAGAAAAATACTAAAGTATCTGGCACATAATAAAATAGTATATGTACTTATTGAATAAATATATTAAGTTCCATTTTTTAAAATATTAACGCAGCCAGTGTTTGATCCCTGGTGTGCCATGCTGGCCCCACCCCTGGGGCACCCTGAGATGCGGATTGGGACTGGGCTTGGCGATGCATACCTGGAATCCCGGATCTTGGGAGGCTGAACATATGCAGATCACTATAAGTCCAATCTATGTAGTGCAACCCTATAGACTCTTATTAAATGCAAGAAAAAACTGCTGAAATATGTTCAAAATAAAGAACTGAAAAATGTGTGATAGTAAAAAGTACTGATTTCTTTGCTCTGTCTTAGACAGGCAACACTATGCTATACTATGCCATGATCTTGGTAAAGACCTTATTCATGTTGTAGCAGTGATACAGGGGAACAGCTTAACACTTAAATTCCTCAAAACTTTTCTAATGTCATTAGAAACATGCATTGTTGTTTTGTAAATACTATAAATTTAAGGTGCTCTTACATAGTATAAATTAAAACTTAAGGTCTTAAATTTATTTAGAAAAAAAGGCTTGAAAATCAATTTAGTATAAAAATAATCAAAAATCACTAGAGGTTTTGTGCCATAGAAAATAAAAATAATGAATGTGGAAATCATGTACATATAGCCCAAAGTGAGTAATGAATGAAAAGAAAATAAGAAAACAGTGTATATAACATAGAAGATGTACCAGAAAATAATTCTAGTGAATGTTAGTGAGATTGGGCAGCACTTTAGGATAGGAGTAACTGGATAATTTAAAACAAACATATGCTGATATACATAGAGAAGGAAAGAGACAAGAAAAATAAATATTATGAGTCTGAGCTTGGGCAACCAGAGAAGAATCATACAGCAGTCCTGTAGTGGTAGAAAGAAGATATTCAGGATAATAACTTTTCTTTGGAAATGCTACAAATCCAATTTTGAACATTAATGGTACGGTTTAGCATTAAACTAAAATTAAATCAACAGCATGTCCAAGACAAAACAATACTTTGTCATAATACAAATAATGAAAAGTGATACCTTTCTTCCTTCCTACAACCTTCAAGCAATTCCAATGTCTGATTGTCCATTATCTTCCTTTTAAAGCACATCATTTTTTCATTACAGAGAATCAAGCATGCGGTAAGTACTCTGCGGAATTCTCAAGATGCATTTAACTCACTAACAACACCACTCTCCAAGTAATTACATTACGGTGTGCCTGAGAGCAGTGCTAAGGAGCTCTCTGAGCCCAGTCCAGCCACTGCTTCCTTTCTTTCATCGCAAACAAGTTGGAGTGTTGTGCGTATTATAGCCTATACATATCAGCGTTCATTGCAGGATCATTCTATATTTACAAGAATTCAGAATTCTTTTCCCTCCTTTTTGTCAGCAAAATATGAAACATCTTGTAAATCAGTGTGCTTCATAAGCATGGGGAAAACAATCATTTTGATTTAAAAAATAGGGTCATTTAGTCAAGATATTTCTATTTTAGCTATTTAGATTTTGTTTCATAAATTTGAGATCCTGCAAATGTCTTCCCTTTGATCCATCTAGACAAATATACATACGCAAAACACACAATGTGATAAAATATTCTAGCACTGTTAAATAACTGCATTAGAAATGTTTTGAGGAATTTAAAGTGTTAAACTGTTGCCCTGTGTAGAGCAGCAGAAATCAAAAAAAGAGGTTAAATGCCGTGACGAGGATGGCAATGCCTAGATTGTACATTTGTTTTCAGGTGGAAGGGCTTCTTGCATCCTTGTCTGAGGAAGTGCTAGCCTTCTCTCCCCTCCTACAACATAACAACCATTGTTGAAAATCTATCATCCTGTTCTCTTTTTTAAATTATGTATCATTTCTAATGTTTTATGTATTTTCTTTTATTCTCTTTAAAGTAAACACTAAAAACATACAAAATAAATTAATTAAAAACAATTTTGCCCTTAAAATTTTTGCTGGAAATGCACTATGTAAGGAAACTTATATTTAGTATAAATCATACTTGAACATGTCTAAGAGTTCATGTTCATGATACCAATAGTTTTTTTTTTTTTCTCAGTGTTGTGTATAATCAAGATTTCATTTCTTAGCAACCCAGTATTTAGTTACTTTATATTTAGGAATTCATCCCGTTTTGAATTAACCAAAATTTCAAGCATAATAAATATAAACTTCTTACAATCAATAAAATAAATAGTCATCTGAACAGATGGTTTCTTTCCATGAGCTACACTATACCCTGTGATTCCTTGCTTACATGCCCTAGAGAAAAGAGCTTTTCTAGACACTGGATTAACACCATAATCACACTTATTCTTAAAAATGCTGACATTATGAAAGTAAAAGAGACTACGAGAAGTGACAAAATAGATCTAGACATCAAACTTCAAACACTGGGGCATAAACACCCTGAATGAACAATCAAATCCATGACATTGCATGTGTGGCTCTCCTTTGCTCTTTACTTTTTTTCTGAGCACTAGGTTGAATTCCTATTTACTAACTAGCAATTTCAGGACCATTTCACCCACATTAAACTGTTATACATTACAACAAGACACTGAAAATTGAGGTAGATTAGAAGAAAAATAAAAATAATTGCTGCTCAGTATATAAAGCATTATAAACATTATTGAAAGCTCTAGAAGTTTTGTGATCACTGGGCTATGATATTTTGTTTTTTTGTCCTGAGGCTTGAACTCAGGATCTTGCATTTGCTAGGTAAGCACTTAAACTGCTGAGACGACTCCTGATTCCTCTTAAATGAGGAGAGTTAAGGTGTCACCATATCCTTTTCTTCCTTTGCAAAGTATGCTTGTATGCTCACTTAGTATTGATTAGTTGCTAGAATTGTGTGTCTCCTACTAATGCTTACCATATTCATATATTTATGCAACTAATTTCAGGTAGATATCAGTCTAATTATACAATACATGTGAAGTTTGGAAATTGAGGACTGTGATATTGATAATTCCTTGTCCAGCTGAGCTGTCTTTACTGAGAACTGACACTAGAGGTCCGGTATCAAGTAATATTTACCTGTTAAGGGCTAGTAGTTACACAAGCATTTGTATATGAAAAGATGAGCCTTGGATCAGAGAGTAATCTATGACAAAGGAAGTCAAACTAAAAAAGAACAGATTATGTTAAATGAATACTTCCCTTTTTCCTTATGGATTGTGTCTTATCTTGTTTATACAGAAAGAAGAGAAAAGGTGTAAGAGATAGAATGAATAAAAAATATAAATGGAATAGTTGCTAATTTTTGCCCTTTATAATGGTTGATAGACTGTGTCAACTTGAGAACTGAGAAGTTTAGCATCTTAATTAAGTGACTCAGGAGCCAGGGTTCTCACTTTGTAAACATCCTGAGTTTATGGAAGGGGAAGGCTGGCCTGGATATCAAGCACACAAAAGAAGGGACAAAAAAGGAGGCTCACCTCCCCTGACATTTTGCTCTTCTTGGTTTTGCTATTTCCTGCTGGCTTGAAGTATTGCCCTTATGCCATGCCACCCTGCCTTGGAGCCAGCTGAATTTGAGCTGAAACCTCCACAAACTGTGAACTAAATAAATCTTTCTTTCCTTAATTTTCAGTGTTGGGTAGTTTATCTCAGTAATGAGAGAAAAGTTACTAAGACAGAATTTGATCCTGGTACCCTGAGAAGAGTGTTTGCTGTGATGACAGCTGACTGTGTGCTCCAAGACCCTTTGGGCATGGCTTATAAGAAGTGTTTGGACAGGTTTGGGGATGTCACCCGAAAAAGTAGAGCTGGAGCACTTTCAGCTGTTCTGTATGGGAGATTCTGGTCAGCGATCAGAAGACCAGAAAACCAGTAAAAATCAAATTCAGTATATTTATTCTGTGCACTGGCTGTTGAACATACAATATTTGTTATGGATTAGAAGAAAGTTTTTATGCATTTTCCTTTATCCAGAGACTGTCTGAAAGTGAGATTAAGACCAGCTGACTAATTAATCCGACAGAAGAAATTTCAGTGCAGTCAAATACCAAGTGGTGGAACAGCTATGTTTGAAGGCATTTAACAAGATTTATGTTGAAAATCCAAGAGCAATGAGCCCAGAAGGATGATTTAAACCTTGTAAGTGTGGCCAGAAAGGAAGCTTTAGAAACAGTGTAGACTGCAAAGGTAGAGCTGAGGCTATCTTGATTGCTGGCAAGGATCAGGAGAGTAGAAAAGATGGCCTGAGGGCATCCAGAGATGTCTCAAAACTTCAAAAGTGAAAGACTTCACTGTGAAGAGAAAGCCACAGAGCACCATATTAAAGAAAATCAGCAGTGTAACAAATTGATTCCTCAGTACTGGACTCAATGTCCAGAGATACAGGCACTCGACTCCTACAGCCAAGAGAGAGCACAGCTTGGCCACCACGTCACCTAGCAGCAGAACTTTGCATCATCCACACAGTGCTAACTTTAGGCACATGCAGCACGCAATAAAAATGAGGCGAGAAAGCTTATTCCCTGATTTCAGAGGGCCTGGGAGGCCGTACAGTGTATCTCTGGGAAGGCAATAAGTGAGCTGTAAGAGTGATGCCAGAGGTGTAATGGAGAAGTTTGGAATAGCCAGGAATGTGGACTGTATAAAGAAAGCTGCAAGGAGGGAGCAAAGTAGACCTGAGGAAAAAGCTTTGTGAGCTACAACCAGCAGGTGTTCTCTACAGATGGAGCCAGCCAAGCCTTTTGGAGCTCACAATGTGCCAGAGATTACATCAGATTCTGGAAATGGAACTGCAGGAATTAATATTTGCCCTGTTTGTTTTTAGACTTGATGTGATCCCAGTCCTAGGTGTCTTCTTGTTTTAGAATGAAAATGTTTACCTTGCATAGTGGAAGGTTGGAAGTGTTTAATTTTTCATTTGTACAAGGGCTTGCAACTAAATTTGCCTTACATCTTGGAGAAGACAGGACTTGACCTTTTAAGCAATGCAGAAACTGCTAAAACTTTGGCAACTAAACTCATTTAAATAAATGTGTCTGTTGCCAACCTGACAAAGGGTGCATTGTTTTGGTTGATCTATCATGTCAACTTGAGAAGAGAAATTTAGAAGCTTAACTAAATGAGTTAGGAGGGAGCCAGGGATCTTAATTTGTAATATACTGAGCTGGAAAAGAGGAAATTATAGACAAGTTTTGGTTAGATAGGTGGCATAAAATATAATGGTGAAAAACAGGCTGGTTCAACTTTTTTTGCTGTTGCTTTTCCTGTCTTCTACTGCCTTGAGGTGTTGTTAGGTCATCTTGCCTTGGAGCCAGCTGATTATAGACTGCAATTTTTCACAAACTGTGAGTTAAATAAACTTTTCTGTCTTTAATTTGAGGTGTTGGACATTTTGTCTCAGCAAGGAGGGAAAAGGAATGAAGGCATCCTTTTAAAAGCCTGGATGTACATTATTCAATTTTAAGCGATTTGTACATTTCTAGGCTGTAGCACTGCCCATTCTGCCTCAAAGCATTGCTCCTGACCTGGGCATAGCAGATTTTCCACCATAATCTTGGTTGTTGTCCCAGGCACAGTCTCTGCTTACCAGACCAGACCAGTCCTCTGCCTGGTTAAGCAGCAAGGATCAAGGGTCTGTTCTCCCCAGACATCAGAAGTCTTTGAGATATACGTAGCAGCCAACACCATCATTGGACTTGCAGAAATCTCATCAAATTAAGCTTAGCCACATCTAAGTGTCCTGAGTGAATAGGCGCCTTCGTATGGTGTCAGGAGCCAGTTCCAAGTAACTGGAATACACATCAAGTAACCAGCACTGGTTCACATGCAGCAGAATCTACCACAGAAACGTACAAGTGGAGCACCAGAACCAAGGTCCTGTGGCGGCTCTGGTCTGAGTCCCAAGCTTTCACATCTTTCACAAATGGGAGATTACAAAAAGACCTAACCTTAAACTGAGTAAACTTCATACAAACTCACAGACTATGAAGAAAGACAAAGATGAACATGTGGTTTTTCTTTCAATGTTTTGAGTAAAGGGCCTACAGGGTCTGATTACACAGATCGGGCTTGTAATGATCCTCCTGTTTTCAGCCTCCCAAGCACTAGGATTACAGGTACGCGCCACATAGCGGTCTGAATCGCCATCTCAGTGCACCCCAGGGGCGAGCTAGTACACATACTGGGGATCTAAGCCCCAGCCCCTGCATTTGCCTAAGGCACTTCAATCCACTGAGCTATTTGGCTGACCTGAACAATATGTGACTTATAAGATTAAACTATTGCCCTGGAAAAAAACACTCTTATGGAAATACTTACATAATCTCTCTCTCTCTCTCTCTCTTTCTCTCTCTCTCTCTCTCTCTCTCTCTCTCTCTCTCTCTCTCTCTCTCTCTCTCTCTCCCCTTCCCTCTCTCCTTCTTCCTTCCCTCTATTGTTACCCATTATTATTTTCTTTATTTTTGTGTTTCTACCACCTATTAGCTTGGCCCCATTTTTAGGTAACTTACTTTTAAATATTCCCTCTTTTTATGCTCTCTCCCTTTTCTCTTCTCACTTGCTCTCTTTCAACTTGTTCCCTTTTTATATGTCTAATTGTTTATTTTATAATTTTCCAATTGTTTCTCTAGTTCAATTTGCACTTTCTATTATTTAACCTTTTGCTTGTTGGTCATCACTGCTCCTGCTATGCTGTGCCACTGATTTCCCTTACTCCTTAAAAGAAACTTCGAAATTGGGGCAGGTGAGATAGCTCAGTGTTCCAAAGCTTCTTTTCAGGTAAGCTTAGGCAAAGTGCAGGGACCATGGTTCTATCCCTGGCACCACATGCTGCTCCAGCCCTGCCTGGGCTGAGCTAGCCAGAAAGAAAGGAGAAGGAGAAGCAGAAGGAGAAGGAGGAGGAGGAGAAGGAGGAGGAGGAGGAGGAGAAGGAGGAGGAGGAGGAAGAAGAGGAGGAGGAGGAGGAGGAGGAAGAGAACGAGAAAGAAAGCAAGCTTCTAAATCAATCTTACCATTCTTCATAACTTTCACTGCTGTATTTTTCATAATCTATTTTATTTCTTTCATCTTTATGCTACCACACTGATACAATTTACACTTATGAACATATAGGTAGCTAAATATATCTTACTACAGGTTAATACTGCTTTATAGTGAAAGGGAGTAAATTATTCTTTTGAGTGGATATTGACTATTTATAACTATGATTTATCTTAGTTTTTTCTAAATAACTATAAATATCATACACATGATTAAAGTTGGCAAATTATCAGTTATTATATTGTGTGTTTATCAACTTTATATTTGATGCTATTATTATTACTGATGGAACTGTTTTAGCCAAGGTGACATAGCTATTGTAATCAAGTGAACTAACTATTATGCCAATATCTAGACTGTCTGGGGGCTATAAATAATTATTTAGTACAGTAGCATTGAGCTGTGTGTGAGGGCAACCAGTCAGTCCTAATAAAAAGAAGATATGGGGGCATACTAAAATGCTAAAAACCATTTACACCTACAAAACATTTTTGAAAGAAGTCATTACCTAAGAAAACTTTGATATTAGCAGTAAAACTATCTACCATAAACAATGTATAAACTTGAAGAAACTTTAAGTTTATACATTGTTTAAAGTTAAAACAAACAAAATAAATAAATAAAAAAATAAGAAAGCACAGAAGCAAGTTCAAAACATTCAACTTACCCAAAACTAGCCCAGAAGGCAATGAGCTGGCATAAATCAAAAGTCATGTACATGGATTTTCTGACATGATAATACTAGTACTACACATTAGATTAAGGAGATTCTAGAGAAAACTAAAACACAAGTAATTACACAGATAATTAAAGAGGTGATGAAAATTATAATGGGAATGAGTAGTGAATCTAGGTAGTGATAAAAAGATAGAGGAGTTTAAGAATATGGAAACCTTGAATGCCCAACCCAGGAAATCCAGATTACATAAAACAGGTTCACACAGAAATCCAGAATATTAAGAAAAACATTCTAGTTTAAGTGCCTGCTGAGGCAAACACAGCCAGGCATGGGAGACCACAATTCAATTCCTAGTCCCCCATGTCTTACCAGACCTGCCCTTAAGGTAGACTGAGCCAGCCAATATATATATATATATATATATATATATATATATATATATATATATATATATATATATGAAGCAAAAGCAAAAGCATTCTATTCTATATGCAGCAGAGCCAACCAATATGAAGATATAATAGCTAATGAAGAATATATGATTTTTATTGGGATCGTCAAGTAAATGACTTTTCCAAACAGCACAGGATCATGAAAAACCAATCCAATAGCTACTAGATTATGGAATGCATAATAATATAAGCTTAATTAGACTCAGTAAGAAATGCAGAAGGTATCACAAAGAACATTGAGAAAACATTCAAAAATGAAATAGTAGCAAGCTTTGTAAGTAAGAAAATATTCGACATACAGATAAGTGAGGCACATACAACTCCAAATAGCCATTTTCAGACAAAACTAATTATGCCAAGGCATGTAATAATCAAGATCTTAGAAGTTTAACATTAGATCAGAACATTAAAGACCAGGGGTGAGAATTTAGCTTACTGGTACAGCACCTGCCTGGCAAGCGTGAGATCCTGAGACTGATTCCTGGTACATAAACAAACAAACAAACAAACCAAAAAAAACAGATATAAGTGAAAGTAAACTTTCTGAGAAAATAAACAAATAAAGGGAAGCTCATAAAAATCATCGTAGAGTTCTCATCATAAATCTTCAACTCAAGAAAAGCATGAAATATTTAAAGACCTTAAGGAAAAAAAAAGTCCAACACAGATTGTTGTACCCTGAAAATTATCTTTCAAAATTGATGGAGGAATAAAATATTTCCTTGCTAAAAAAATTTTCTGAAGAATTTCAAATCCAGCACTCCAAAGAGCACCAGAAGATATTCTAGAAAGAGAAAATGAAGACAATAATTGCAAGAATCAGAATGGAAAGAATCCACCAGGTAAGGCAAATAATTAAAAAGAATGGAAATCAGCAGAAGGAAAGTAGTATGATGCAAGAATAAGTTAATATGTCTGAATTCATCAATAAAAAGAAACAATTTGGAAGAATGAGAAGAAACAATGTCCAATGTTATTATTCACATTAGAAACATACTTAAAATAAATTCTTTAACTTAAACTAAAAAGGTATAAAATAATAAGTTATGCAATAGAAACCCAGGAAAAAGGAATAGCTGTTCTATTTTCAGGCAAAGTACACTTCACACTAAGACTGATTAAAAGAAACAAGGTAATGACATACTTCTTAATGGAACAATCCTGTAGGAAGAAATGCCATCGTAAATGTAATCCATGCCAAGTAGTGTACCCAACTATGTAAAGCAGACACTAATGGCTATGAAAAATAAGATAAACACTAATATAATTTTCACAGACTGTTTAGCTAACCAAAAGATTAACAAAATCAACATCAGGGATGAATCAAGCATTTAAATAAATGGCCTTAGTAAATACGTACAGAGTATACCACCCACAATTAAAAAACACGTTTTCTTGAGCAGCACATGGAAATGTCCCCAAAATAGACTACATACTAGCTGGTAGAGTGTGCTTAAGTAAATCAAAGCAATTGAAATTATCCCATGTATATTTTCAGATCAGAGTGCAATGAAATTGAAAATACATGGAAAAGAATCCACAGACACCACATCCGAACAGAAATTAAATAATGTATTCGTGAAAGCCAATGTGTTACATAGGAAATTAAAGAAGAAATCAGACAGTTTTATAATTGATTGATAGTGCCAATATAATAGTGGAACTTATGGGATACAATAAAGCAGATTTACCTGGGAAATTATAGCAGTGAATTTTCACATTAGAAAATTGTCCAAGTTCAAATAAATAAGAGCAAATTAAATCCAGGGTTGAGGGAAATAATGTAGTCCAGAACAGAAATTAATGTAATTCAGACTAAGAAAACAATTCAAAAAATCAATGAATAAAAGAATTGGTTCCTTGAAAAAATGAAATAAAATAGAGAAATCCAAAGCCATTCTTATCAAACAGAAAGAACCCCAAACCATCAAATTACAAATACAAATGTGATATCACAACTGATCCTGCAGAAATCTAGAAGATAATATAATATAGTTCCGGAAATAAGGAGAATTAAACAAAAGAAACACAGTGGTTCACACTTATTTTTGTTTGTGAACAGTTTTTTATTCTTGTTTTTGACTTTTATTTTTTAATTTTTACTTTGTATGCTACCTTTGAATCAGATGACAAACACAAATATATCCATCTTTCCTGCATGAACATGAAAAAGGGAATCTATTCCAAAGTGGCAGAATAAATTGTTTGTGAAATGAGGGAGCACATTCAAGGAATGTGAATAGAATTTAAGTTAACATGATTTGCTCATAGCATGATACTCCACACAGAAGACCCTTAAATCTCCATAAAAAGAATCCCAGCTTCAATAACTAAATTTATTAGCATAGCAGGGCACAAAGTCAAAATTCTAAAATCAAAGGCAGCGGGCCAGGGAGATGGTTCAGTGGAATAAGTGCTTTCCTGGAAAGTGCAAGGGCCTGAGTTCAACCCCCAGTTCCACCAAAAATAAATAAATAAATAAATAAATAAATAAATAAATAAAACCAATGGCATTCCTGTACATGTTTAACAAACTCACTGAGAGAGTAAAGGTAACAATATGTTTCCCAATAGAATCAAGATAAATGAACTACTTAAAAATCAATCTGATAAGGAAATGGAAGACCTTCAAAATGAAAACTGCATTATTCTGAAAAATATCAAAAAGAATATCAGAAAAAAGATGTTCCCTATTGAATAATCTACTCATGAAAGCCAGTGTTAAATACAGTGGAAATGGTCAGGCGTATAAATATGTCATACAGATGTAATGCAATCCCAATCAAAATATCAATAGCATAACTGAGAGAACTGGAAAAAAACTATCCTGAAACTCATATGAAATCAGAAGAGACCTAGAATAACAAAATAAATTCTGTGCAAAAAAGCCAAGGTATCACAATCTTTGATTTGAAGTTATACTATAAAACTACTGTGATAAAAAAATCAGCATGGTATTGGCAAAAACTAGACACTAAGGTATAGAATAGGATACACAAAAAGAACTCCACTACCATTCAATTAACTTATTTTTTCACAGAGTATAAATATCTTCACTGAATGAAAGGTATAATAAATTATACTTGAGAAAACTGGTTATCCTTATTCTGAAGACCCATATTTCCAACCATGCATTAAACTAGAATCAAATGGATCAAAGATCTAAATACTAAAAGAGTAACACATAAGGTATGGGATGATAGAATAAGTAAAAGTCTTGAAGATGTAAGTTTACAAAGACTTTATGAACAAAGCTCCATTGCACAGGAAATACTACAGAGAATCAACACCGATATCACACAAATTAAACCACCAAAAGGGTGAAGAGATAACTCACAAAACAAAAAAATATTTTTGCAAGCTACCGCTTAGACAAAAGATTATGTAAAGAACTAAAAATCACAAATAACCAGAACCCCCCAATTTAATGACCCAATCTAAAAGTGGACATCACTTCTCAGAAGTACAAACCAGAAGGAAATACATGAAGAAATGTTCAGCATGACTAATCATTCAAGAAATGCAAATTAAAACAGCACTGAGATTCCGTCTCACTCCAGAAATGTGGCTGTCATGAACAAATCAACAAATAAGAAATGCTGGCAAGTCCCTGCTGTTGGTGGATGTAAACTGGTAAAACCACTATGGAAGAGGTTTTGCAGATTCCTCAGAAACATACAACTAGAGTTTCTATTTAATGTGGCTATTCCAACCCCTTCTTGGTATCTTCCTTATAAGGATAAAAGCACTGTACCACAGTGATATATGTACACTTATCTTAATAGAAATGTAATTTATAATAACTAAATCTTGGAAGCTTCATATATGCTCATGTACAGATAAATGTATAAAGAAAGTGTGTTTTTTATATACAGTGGAGTACTAGTCTGTCAAATAGAAACATGAACTTGAAACATTTTTAGGTTAATGGATGTATCTCAGTATTATAATTTTAAGTGAAATAAATCAGACACAAGTTGAAATATTGCATTGTTTCTCTTGTGTGAGAAACCCAAAGAGTAAACAGGATCAAAATACAAGATAAATTTTGGAAAGTAGAAAGAGTATACTCAAATGGGAAGAGGAAAAAGAGGATGGGGAAGGAGAAAGGAGGAAGGAAAAGAGAATGTAAGAGTTAAAAGTTGAAGGAAAACAGGGGCCAGGGAGATGGCTCAGTGGAATAAGTGCTTCCCTGGCAAGCGCAAGGGCCTGAATTCAATCCCTGGTTCTGCCAAAAAAAAAAAAAAAATTGAAGGAAAAATGGAAACAGTTTTTGTAAATAGGGAGGAAAAGAAAAATAAAGAAAATGAGCAAAAGAAAAGAATTAAGAAGTAATTATATACATGTATGAATTTCCTATGAATAATGTGATCATTATGAATGATGAACATGTATGAATAAAATGAATAAATAACCTGAGTCACAGTGACAAAGGCCATAATCATAAAACTTTATTATATATAAGCAAGAACATTCCTAGGATAGAAGGTTAGTCTACACATGGGATTAACAAAGTTAATTAAATCCAATAGAAGCAGGAAATCAGATCCAAAATTGAAACAGAACAAATCTTTAAGACAAATCTTTTAAGAATTTATGCATTTTTTTTCCTTGGGATCTGAGCTATGGTTTCATTTCTGTCTTCTCAAGAAATTAATTATAAGTTGATCTTCTACTTGCATCTGATGCTGCTACTTACTTGTTAACCCAAGGACAGTTTGAGTTACATCCCCAGGAGGTTACAATTAAAAGTTCAATAAAGTTAGGCACTGAGTTCTTGCCTTGATATTGCAATCTTTCACTACATTATTGATTTTTTGTTCGGCTTTTTAAAATTTTCTCAGTTTTGCAAGTATTTGAAGACAATGATTGCACTGCTCTAATCATTGCCAAAACTGCTTATAATCATTCTCATCATTCTACAATAACCTTTATTAGACCTTTTCTTCCACCACCCTCCCCCCCCCACTTTAACATTAATGGTGCCATGGCTTTATGCACATTGTACCATGCTCCAAACTAATTTGCTTCTCACTGATCTACATGGAGAACTTATTGCTTGCGTCTTTTATGCTCGTAGGCTGGCTCACTCTTTGGCTCTTGTGACTTGCCTTTCTCCTTTCATTCCCTTCTTTGCATCTCTTCTGTTAACCCTGCACTGCTTTTCTGCAGCATCTGCTAAGGATCTTCATCCTGCATCATCCTGAGGAAGAAAAGCAAAGCAAGGGTAAGGCAGCAAACTCACAGCCATAGGGAATCAATTTACTCATTCAGCTCCATGAAATATTACTCAAATTTTACTTAAACAGCAAACATTAATTTTACCTCCCAACAAATTGGGAAGTAAACTTTCATTGTAACTGGAATATAATTTTATTGTAGTGGACACATTGTAAGGGTAGCAAAAATTTGATTGCTTTTAACTTGCAGAAAAAAATCTCCATAGATTTGTAATTTTTGAAAAGGAAGAAATTCAGACTGCATGACATGTGGGTACACAAAATAGACTCTTGTGGCATGCCTCACTCATGGCCTTTGTAAAATTGACTAATTGGGCTATAAATTAAATCATCAGCAAAATTATGTGAAATGGAAATTCTAAGGAGCAAGCTTCATGTAATCATTCCGTACATCTAATATCATAATGAAATCATTGCAAGTAAAACTGGATCTTCCACAAACCTTCATTACTGATTTTTCTCATTAATACCCATTTGCTATAATCATCATGGTTTTCTGTAATTAAACGTCAAATCTTTAGGGAAATATAAATACCTCAAAATATGGTAATTTAAGAAGGGATAATTTTGTTATCTTAGTCATTGTGTTTCGATTTTTTATATTCTGACCCTAAAGAAAATCCAAATGCTGTCTTCAGAAGACAACATCTTCCTGTAATAAAGAAAATTTCAATGAGAAAAAGAAATATAAATTATATCAACTGTGCTTTGCAGCATATTATATTCAAATAACACTTTAAACCTTTTCCTCTTTAGGTAATTCTCTTTCACGGCATTAAACAATTTCTCCAACCCACCATTAATCATGCTAATTCAAATGTAAATACAAAGAATAAATATCATGTGTACTTTTTAGGTGATACTAAAAATCATAATTGAAAAAAAAGGTCACAGCCTAAAATACCAAATATGCCTAGTATTGGCTTTTTGTACTAAAATCCATATTTATTTGACTTAAGTTTGATATTTATATGTGCATTAAAATTTTTAATGTTGGTTATACAGGCATAAATTTCAGTAGATCTATAGATACTGTCTTTTAAACTAGTGACCTAATCTTGACACCTACATTTGTGAATTTCAACTGTATCCTTTTAGTTTTCACTATATTATAACTTTAACATCAAAAACGTCCTTGAGTTGCAACCTGGACAAAAATTATTTTACTTTTACGAGCAAACTTTTTATGGAAGGATAGTTAATGCCATTTTAATTATTACTAATTATTTTACTTTACAATTAAAATATTTTACTTTGTATTATTAAATATATCTCAGATAGGATCATAAATGGGTAAAAATGTCATTATTACCAAATTATCTTCACAGAAGACTTGTTGCTTCTCTGTTCTGCCAGTGGTTTAAGACCTGAAAAGTGCAGAAACATTCAACTGCTTTTTCTATTTAAAATGAAACTGCAGACTGGGTATGGTGGCATAAGCCTGTTAACCCAGCACTTGGGAGGCTGAAAACATGAATCCCCTGTGTATTGAGAACCTGTAAACCTTGTTCTACAGAATAAATAAGTAAGTAAGCAAACAAATAAATAGATGGAAACTGGTCACCTTACTCCTAACATGATATATGACACTAATACAGAGCTGAGAAAGCCGTGTGGTTCATATTCCAGGAAGACATCACTAGCTTCCACACTGTACGTTTTTCCTTTGTGCTATCTTTGAAGAAGAATATCCACAGGAATATCAAAAGAGTCAGTGCCCTTTTTCCACTTGTTCTGTTCACTGCCTTGTCAGCCTTTCTGGAAACTCCACTGATTTCTCTCAGGTCTATGGTAGGAAAAAAAATTATAAGCAATGACTTTCTAATAGATTAGCAAAATACCTTGAATCATTTCTTAGAGATATTCAGGTCCTCCCAAGTTACAATCAGATTTGTGAGATAAAGCATCTCACCTCAGTAGATGTTGTCTCCTTTGTATTCATTCTGTTTTATTATTAGGAAATCAGTTCAGTGTTTCTAAAACAGCAAATGTTTTTTGCAGAGTAGATAGGTAGAACTACGGCATTATTTTATTTATTTATTTATTTTTTTGTCTTTTTGAGACAGGGTCTCACTATGCAGTTCAGGCTGGCCTTAAGCTCACTTTGTAGCTCAGGCTGGTCTCGAACTCACAACAATCCTCCTGCCTCAGCCTCCCAAGTGCTGGGATTACAGGCCTGTGCCACCACGCCCGTGAGATATTTTTGGGTTTTTTTGTTTTGTTTTGTTTTTGGTGGAGCCAGGGATTGAACTCAGGCCCTTGTGCTTGCTAGGGAAGCGCTTATTCCTCTGCGCCACCTCCCCAGCAGAACTACGACATTATTAAACAATATACAAAACAGTAAAGATGATCTCTGTACTTTAAAAATCATATTTGGTCATGTGATAGATGCAGTGCTGTGGTGTCATGTAAGTAAAGTTTGCACTTTAAGAATACTTGCACCTTTCTTATTAATGCATATAGCTTACATAAAGGAAGAACCAAATCTTGAAAATGCATAGAATTACAAAATGATCTAAGTATATAATTTAGAAAATAATTGAAGATAGGGCTGATTTGATTAAATTAATACTGGAAGAGAAGGTAGATGATGAAGATAAAGATAGATAAAGATATTAAGTCCATTTTTAAAAAAATGCACAGACAACAGAATGTGAATGTATCAAATAAGTTGATTTTAAATTCCAATATGCTTAAAAATGCCACACTTATCATACAATCTGCTAATGCAGGCAGAGAAACTCAACTCAGGTTCACAAGTCTTTCAAAAGATAAATATTGGAATAGAGACTCGAAGGACCGCAATTTTATTTTTAACTGCATTAAGATATAAAATGTCAGATGCCGTGGACAAATTCACAGCTCCGTCAACAACTTACCGTAGAACTTCGTAAACTGGACCTTCATGGCTGGGCCAAAGTAAACGAAGAAGGGAACTTGTGGAGAGGAGGCTCAGCAAGAGGGCTGGAAGGAGCCATGAAAGGATTCCATACTGTGACAGGAATTTGTTTGTTTATTTATTTATTTATTTATTCGGAACCAGGGATTGAACTCAGGTCCTTGTGCTTACCAGGCAAGCGCTTATTCTACTGAGCCATCTCTCCTGCCCCTTTATTTTTAAAATAATGAATAATAATGAAACCATGTTTGTAGTTCATTACCTGGGTTTAAGTAATTAGCACAGGTTACAGTCACCCACAAACTTAAAGTAATGATCTGGAAAATATTTAGAAAGCGACAAATTCAACGGTAAGGTTTAGTGTTGGTCTTATAGGAAAATTGGATCTGATTCTTGTCCGATTTGGGTAACCAACAGAAGCATGGAAAGCATTCAGTGCTTGAACGCAGGCACCACTGTTGCATGAGACCTGTAAAGAACAGCTACAACATGGACAAATAAAAATAGCATAAATTGCCGTTTCTCATTTTGTCTTCAGTGGCATAAGGAATCAAGATACAACTCTAAACAGTTTCATTATTATTCACTACTTTAAAATAAAACAAATTCCCAACAAAGTATATAATCCTTTCATGGCTCCTTCCAGCCCTCTTGCTGAGCCTCCTCTCCACAAATTCCCTTCTTCGTTTACTTTGGCCCAGCCATGAAGGTCCAGCTTACGAAGTTCTATGGTAAGTTGTTTATGGAACTGTGAATTTGTCCACAGCATCTGACATTTTATATCTTAACTTAATTAAAAATAAAATTGCGGTCCTTCGAGTCTCTATTCCAATATTTATCTTCTGAAAGACTTGTGAACCTGAGTTGAGTTTCTCTGCCAGCTTTAGCAGATTGTATGATACCTTAAGCCTGGCATTTTTAAGCATATTGGAAATTAAAATCAACTTATTCGAATCACTCACATTCTGTAAGCTTAATCAAAGAGTAAGTTTATCCTCATTTTCTGTTAGGGGTCTGGGGCCACCTGTTAAATAAATATTTTATACTTATTTCCTCAGTAAAAAGACGTAACCAATGTGCCAAGGATAGATCAGTGGTACAGCATTTATCTAACTAATACAAGATCCTAAGTTCAAGTCCTAGCACCAAAAATGTAGAATAAAAAGATAAAAGAAAAAAGAATTTACTCAGTTCCTCTAACATTTCCATAACAAAAAGGGTGACTGGTGTTTAGCAAAGGAAAGAAAAAATACAACTTATGTTTAGATGTGATGATTCTGTGGTATTTGATAAGCCACTGGAGGATGAGAAAAGGCTAAAAATTATAACTTTTACATCCTAATCCAGTGAAAGCCTGATTTTAAAAAAACGACTGCATTCTTTGTTACTAGAGGAATTGAAACAAAAGAATGTGAACTGCTTTGTTATAGAAAGGTAATTCATGCTTCAGACAAGGCTGAGAGTCTATTTTTATAACAATTTTGCGGGCTTTACATTTCAATAAAATTCAAGAAATATTCCTTTGTTCTATAAAATGTCATGCACGACCTTTCTCTGTGATAAGCCTAACGTACTTAGGAGCTTGTCTTATTCCACACTCAATATTTAAGTTGCAAGATTTGAAGGTCAATTGAAGTTTAAGGGAAAGAACTTCAAGGAAGAGATTTCAGGGAAGTAGTTTCCAGGCACCAACCTAAAAATAAATAAAATTAAGATATTTAATGTATAAACCACCACCTTTAAGGGAAGCTATAAATATTTTTATGTTGAAGTATAAAAACTTGTGCAGTTAGATTACTTTAATCACCTCATGTAGTTTCGTGTGCACACTCTAAGAAATGTAAGTTTAGAAGTGAGAGCATATTCTGCAAGTAGCCCGGCAGCCTCGCTTATTTTGTGGAAGAGGTTTTGAATACAAGCCATGAGTAGTACAAAGCCTAACCACGTTTATAATGATAAAAAGATTTTGCAGCTTAAACAACTACTTTGCATTTCATCATTTGCATGGGAACGACTACTGTATTTTGCTGGACTGGGGCACATTAGGAAGAGTAGGAAAGGAAGCCGTTTTTTCACTCCATGGCAGCATTTACCTTTTGGGGATATTGGTATTACTTACAATGTGAACTATTATTATCATCCATGAAACAGCATCTTAAGGTAACTGGAAAGCTTTTGCAATATATACATCATTGTACTTTGTATCTAAAATCTGGGGAGTTGATTTCATACTCACATTATTGCTTCATAATGTAATTAAAATGGGGTAATTGATAGTTTCTCAGTATTGATTGGCATACTTATTGTTAGTCTAACATGCACAAATACTTTGAGGCAATCATTGATTTACCCATTTTAGAACCAAATAGTTTTCCTTTGAATTATTTATATGAAAATCATAATTGAAACACAGGAAATTAAAAATGACAGAGCAAGAGCACACTGCACGCACATAAGCAGGTATCCTGCTTTGATACTGACCTGTCAGTGCCTCCAATTGATTTCTCTTTGCCCATGACCCTAGTGAAGATCTGCTATACCTAACGTCCACCAAAGGAGCCCAGATTTTTCTAGGTGACTCTTGCACCAAGTTGTATAAGCGAGTTAAAAAGACATGCTTAATAACAAAATCTATATATTAACCTGTTTACTAACTAAACAATCCAATTGGAAAATTGTCTTGAGCACACACAGATTTCCCTGTCCAAACTAGGTACCAAGAGTACTAAAGGGAAATGTTGAATGACTTTCTTAAATTGATAAATTTCTTAGCAAATAGGAAACATAATGAACTAATTTTATTAAGATAGGAAAGTCCATGTAGTCTCACTAAATTTTAGTGTTATATAGAGATCTCTCTCTGTCTTTCTATTTTGTGGTACTGGGGATTGAACTCAGGACCCTTTACTTGCAGGCAAGTGCTTACTTACTGAGCTATCTCCTAGGCCTGCCAAAATCTTTCTTTTTTTTAATACCAGGAATCGAACTCAGGACCTTGCGCTTTCCAGGTAGGCACTTATGCCACTGAGCTATATCCCTGGTCCTAAAGTTGAGAATGTTTGTTGTTGTTGTTGTTGTCTGGCTCAGGCTGCCTTAAGGGCAGGTCTAGTAATGCAGGTGAACATCGAGATTAAACCAAGGTATCCTGCGCCTGACTGCATTTTCATGAGCAGGCGCTTAAATAACTGAGCTAATGGGCAGGCTCTTCTTCTTATCTCTTTTAATTACTTTATTAAAATGGACTTGAAGAGCTAAGTATTGACATGGGTATTAGATTACTCTAATTAAATTATTTTCTGAGATAAGATGGCTCAGTAGAATAAGCACTTCCATGAGATAATAACTAATATACATTGAAAAATAAAAATAAAAATTATGTTCTCCTATAAATGAAATTATGTCATGACATGAGGTTACATTACTTTATTTACTCTTAAAATTATACTTTCTTCCCCATGCAGACAAATTTATAAAATTCAACAAATTCTTGCCCCAGTTATTACTACATTTCCAAATTTCCTTGGATTTTTAAGTTGACCTTTCAGTAACAGCAAACTTCCAAATGAGTTTAAAGCTTGA
The DNA here is from genome assembly GCA_004027165.1 of Ctenomys sociabilis. Lineage (NCBI taxonomy): Eukaryota > Metazoa > Chordata > Mammalia > Rodentia > Ctenomyidae > Ctenomys > Ctenomys sociabilis. The sequence continues at coordinate 29,183 of PVKA01014834.1, read as the reverse complement.
CTCTAGTCACTTTGTCTTCTGTAAAAGATACAGAAGCCAAATTACACCTCAACAACTAAACCCATTATTAGTCTCTGAAACATGATGCCAAAAGTACAAAGTAGACATGCAATTACACCTGCCAGTGTCGCCTGCAGGCTCAGAGACATACTTAGCTTTGCTTGGACAATACATATCTACCAAAAAATAGTGGGTTCACAGTTGTAGAACACAAAAATATGCTTGGCCTTTTACAGCTTACCTGAAGCACTCCATGTTGGAATATATTCCTACACTCAGAACCTATGTGCTCTCAGGCAACATTCCATAAACTTTGCTACAATGTACATCTGTGGGTTTCTTGTTTCCTTTTACTTATATAATTTACTAGAACACACAAAATTGAAACATTCTCTTTCTATAGCTATGAGAATTGCTTTACCTAAGTGTTTGTGCTTTACAGAACTATATGTCATCCTTCAACAAACCTAATTAGTAATTACTAATGCTTACTCAGGTGAAACTGGAGTTTTCTCAATATAATATATTTTTGGAAAATATATCTATTCCTGAGGCATTATTGTTATTTGAGAAGAAGGGCCAACAGTAGATAGTGTAAATAAATCTTGTTCTTATTTCATTATTATATTTTAGTATGTTATCACTAATTTCATGAGTAGACATATTTTTCTTGCTTCAGAAATGACACAAACTTGTTTGAAAGGCTTTCATAAAAACTGATGGATGTTGTTCAGGAAAAACAATCCAGTAGAGTGGTGAAATAAACAGTGTGTGGTGGTATATGCCAGTAGATCCTGCATTCTGAAGTGTTGAGTCTCATGGGTCACAAGTTTGAGTCTCCCTGGGGTGACCTAGTGACTTAGGGAGACTGTGTCTCAAATATATGGCTATATGTATAGAGGTGATGCTTTATGTGAAACCTTTTTGTTTAATTCACAGTTCCAAAAGAGTAAAAGCAATAGCATCATATTCTTTAGATGAATTTCTAGGTGGGTCCCTAGGTTTTCTATTTTCAATTGATTTGCATATGTTATTACTCTCTCAGGAAACACATTAACTGACAATGATGCAAACATTTCTTTTACTTTTATTTTGTAAATGTAAATGGTACATAGAATACCTTGATAGTTTATAAACTGTATTGCTTTAGTGATTCACTTTTTATGTAAATTAGCAATCGTCCTCAAATGTCCATGAATATTTCCATCTATATTTTTGAGCCATGCTTACCATCTTCTTATTAATAAGGGAATTAAATCCGACACAATCTCAATTGGTACTTTCTCATGAGCCACTTTTTAAAATATATTTTGTTACAGTCATTTTTAATTTAAAAAATGTCGGGAAGATAAGAACAAAAATTTGCATTTACCTCTCCTTTACTTTCTCTTGTGAAAATTTACATTAATATAATACATTTGTCATAGTTAATTAACCCTGTATGGAATATTGATAATAAAAATTCATATTAACAAAAATTCATTATCAGTTTAAACTTTTTTAGTTTTAATCTGATGTTCACTTTCTGCTCCAGGATCTCACCTGAAGTATACAAGAGATCCAACTCTCATCTCTTCTTATTCTTTTCTAGAATGTGATAATTTCTCATGCTTTCGGTGTCTATAATGACTTTGGTCATGTTGGAGAACACTGGTAATGTCTTTTGTAGAATGCCTTCTGACAGGTATTAGTCTGATTTTTTTCTTCATTCTTATACTATGTAAAGTTTCTTATGAGCAAGAAGTAAATGACATTTTCTTTCTTTTTTTAATTTTTATTCTTTGATGGAACTGGGGGTTGAACTCAGGCTCTTGTGCTTGCCAGGAAAGCACTTATTCTATTGAGCCCTCTCCGTGGCCCCAACATTTTCTTTCTTGTATCTTTTTTATCACTTTCCTTTTATGCAAAGTTTTGTCATTAGCGATTTTATGGAAAAATGAAATATTCTGAAAATAAACATTGTGTGGTTTGATTGGTAAATAATGCACAAATAGGTTCTTTTTTCCTCAAGGCAATCAGTCAGAAAGCAAGTTTTTCATCTTCAAAAGCATTCTACTTTGTTACTGCAATGTGGATTTCACGCACTCTGGAGCTGAGCTCCCTATCCTGAACCCTCATCCTGGGGATGAGCTTCCTCCCCTGAGAAAGAGGTGAGATCCCTGAGGGTGGCAGTAGCTCAGGACCTCGCTGGCAAGGTCACCTAGGGCTTATCTTGGGCTACGTGCTTGGGTGCAGGTGAACCTTTCCATTTATAGAGTAACACATATGTATCATGGGTCCAGTTTACAAAACTAATGTACAACTTTTATAAAGCTTTAGTGAAACTGCTGAAGGAATCTGCATTATTGGTCCCTGTGTGGTGAATCCCTTCTTCATGCTAAATGGAAGTGAAAGCCTCACATAAAGACTGGTGTGCTTCACGTCCTACAAGAGTCTACTGAAATTGCTTGAATTTCTTCACATAATACTGCCCTGGTCTTTCTTCCATTTGTTGCTGGACTCATGAATATTTATTTTGTACTCTAGCTTTGGGGCCAGAGATTGAGCTCAGTGGTAAAGAGCCTGCATGAAAAGCACAGTATCTTAAGTTTGATTCCTGGTACAAAAAGAACAAATGATATTATATCATTTAATATACAAATCATAATCTTCCATGCTGACCTTCGACAGCTTGCTTATGTCACATTTATTACATTTTTCCTCTACCAACCCCAAATCAGCCATCATCATAACATTTCACTGAAGAATGCTATTAGAAACCATGTCTAGGCTTGAGCTGCAGAACCACTTTTACTTTATGTTTTGCAAATTAAGCACTGAAAATTTTACTTGCATTTTATTGAGGCCATAGGTAACTCAAAGACATGCTGTATAATTTAAAAGAAAGATAACATTAGTATTAAGGGACAAATCTGAAGAAAGAAAATTTTGTAAGTCTCAACCTACCTTCACTGAATTAGTACATCTTAATGTAATCTGTGAAGTTTCATCTCAGCTGCTTCTCGTCATCTTCCAGAAGTTCCAGCTTTACAGCCATTCTGCATCCCTGCCTTCACAGAGGCAACTGTAGTGCTGGATATTGAGCCAGAGGCCTGGTGCATGCTGAGCAAGAACTCTATTACTGAACCACACCCTTTATCCCGGAAGTTACATTTTCTATAATTTGTCTTTGTTATATCATTTGGGAGAGGCTTTCTATAACAAGAATAAGAACTGATAGTCTCTAACACTGTCAATGCACTAGCCCACAATTGTGTGTAAGTACATAAGGAAGATATCCAGCTTCTGCCTTCACAGATGCAAATTTTGCACTCAGTAGAATTTAATTACACACTAGGATGAATATGTGGAAAAGTGTGAGAGACAGCAGGCAGTCCAAACCACGAAGTATAAGGAGCAAAATAGCAGATAGGTAATTGGAAGTAAGAGACAGAGCTTTGTTAGTGAGAAAGGGATCAAAAGATGAGTAGGAAAGGAAAAAGAGGCCAAGAAACCAACAATGATACACACAAGGACCACACTGAATTCTGGGCTCCTTTATTTGTACTCAAGCATTTTTTTGTTTTCAATTTTTTACTGTTTCATTAGTACATGTTTCAAATACATAATGATTATGTCCATATCTGCATAAAACACATTAATTCTCCATTCCCTCATTTCTTGGCCTCCTTCACTGTTTCAAAAGATCTCTCATCCTTGTTCCTGTTATTTGTCTTACACTGTGTTCATTACTTATATATTTTGACTTCTCATGAGGACATATCATGCAACAGTTAGGCTTGCATGCCTGCTTTAGTGCGCTAAGCAGCATGGGCTCACAGTGCACCCTTTCTCCAACCGTGGCCCCAGTGTATCATTCCTGTGGCCGAGTGTGCTCCCTTCCGTTTGTGTGCTACACTTTTTCCTGTCCACTCGCCTGCTGGTGGATACACAGGCAGCTCCCACAGAAGTCAGCATGGATAGAATAGGATTGAATAGAGGAGGCAGAAGCAGTCTCAGGCACACTGACATGCCTGATCTTTCATAGAGCTGCTAAAAACAAACCCTGGAAGAAAAAGTTGTTTTTAAATGGTACTGGAAAAACTGGTTACTTATTCGCAGAAAATTGAACTTAGAACTTAGATCTATATCTGTCATCATGCACTAAATAAAATAAAATAAAATGGATCAAAGATGTAGATGTTAAAGCAAAGGCAATCTACTGGAAGATAAAAGAGGGTAGGACTTTCTGAACAAAACTCATGTATTTAAAATCTAGCTGGGACTGCCAATTTTTTGCATCTTATTTACAACATTTGTAAATTTGGAAGCATGTCTGTGTTAAGCAAATTTCTGATTTTTAATTCATACAAGTGGAGTGGCAAAGTTCAAGATTTCTCAAAATAATTTCAGGGAAATTCAATGTCAGACAATAGGTAAACAGCACAATAAATCATGCCACTATTTGCTAGTTTGGATAGCAAATTGCTGAAGAGTCTTTCTAACTTTGGTATAAAACTCATATATAGATGAGAATCCACTGAAGTTTACTTTGGAATAAAATGTAGATTTCAACAATTTGCTCCAGCCACCCATAATGCATTTCTGAGGGCCCAGTAGGAGCTACAGATCCTACATAAAATCTATTTCTATAAAATCCATTTCTAGCCCTTTCCTAGTTTCTAAGGAAAGGAACTTAATAATGAGCATTCATATTTCCATTAACCATCAAATAGCTCATCTTGTTACAGTGTGTCTTATCATCTCTCACTGTAGCGTTCCTGTTGTTCCAGAAGTATCTTCAGGAGACGGATAGATAGATAGATAGATAGATAGATAGATAGATAGATAGATAGATAGATAGATAGATAGATGATAGATGTTAGACAGACAGATAGGCTTAGTACATGGTCTACAGGGTCTCACTACATAGAGCAGACTCAAAGTGTTTCTCCTGTGTTCAGACTCCCAAGTGCTGGGATTACGGGCACCCGCCACCACACCAAGTCTCAGTTACCATCTCAGTGCATCCTGGAGACAGGGCTGGCAAGGCACATTAGGGATTGAACCCAGGTCCTGGTCCTGCCTGAGTAGGAGCCTTAGTCTACTGAGCTATCTTGCCAGCCCTTCAGGTTAGCTATTGATTATAGAATCTTGGAGCTGTATCTGGAGGTTTCTGTTTCAAAGTCTTTGGCCTAATTAGAGAAAACACCAGTTAAGGAACAGAAAATGCTGTCACTTTCCCCAAACTGTAGCATTCCAACTATGTTTTTCAATATATTTGACATTTAAAAATTCTGCATTTAAAGAATTGTAACACTTTGTAAGATTGCAGTTTAGTACAGGACATAAATATTTACAGCTACTCAGGTATGTAAGGTAATTTGAATCAGAAGAAAAATATCTTCTTAAAAGTGCCGCTGCAATCTAGAAGTAATTCTGCCTGCATGTGGACTGCAGTTTCCTGTCTGTATTGTGAAGTGGCCTTTTCAAATCTTTGCTTCGGTCTATCTTTGCTGTACTCGTACATTATTCCCAGACACGCTTTGAAAGTAAACCAACTAGGCCTATTTTTAATAATGTGAAAAGTTCTTCTGATGTTCTTTGTATATGGTTTTTTTTTATTAAATTTTACTGAACTTGCCAATCATAACTAATATACTTGAATGTATTCCATTTAGCCATATTTAAGGTCGCTTGATGTTTGAACTTGCTTATTATTTCTAAAATTCATTCTCTTTTCTTAGCATCACCCAGGAGAAAAGTAAAAAAAAAATAAATAAATGAAACTATGTAGTGGGCTGGAATGCTGAGACCTTAACCATCAGTGGGGAGCAGTGGGGCCATGCTTTTGTTCATGTGCTGACCGTCAAGAGAGTCAATCACACAGGTGTTGCTCCAGCCAGTAGATGCTTGTATTGAAGAAATCTGATTAAATTGTCTATTTGTTATATTATCTTATAAAAATGAATGGAAAAAAGTGAATTTTTATTTTCCTGTATTTAAACAATTGCACTGGTAGTGGCCAAAAATAGGAGAGCATAGCTAAAATATAGCTAATATTTTGTCTAAAGAGTAGAAAGCACTGCAAAGCTGGAATTGTGCAAATAAAATATATCATCTTAGGGTACATTAATACGATGCTAGATCTTTTAAATATATCTAAAGTCAGCATTTTTGTCCTCCTTAATAATTCCCTTTCTACTGTTCCAGTTCTCTATTTAAAAGAATAAGAACTCAAGAATGAATTAAAACCATGCACTAAGAACAGAATAAATTTTCTCTCAGGAAATTACCAGCAACATGAAGTAGTTTTTAATTCAGGGAGCTGATCAATAGAACCTGTTTCATTATTTTAAAAAATTCAAAAGAATACCTTTTTAATTCTATGTGGGGACACTGATTCCAGTTCTGAAGCCAGTGGAAATTCTATCTGCAGCCTAATGGTATGGTGTAGCTACATTCTTATTAAACTGGATGGTAGCCAAACTAAGCCAGTCAGAATATCACAGATATTCTAAGATCCAGAATATTACTGCAGCTTTTGCTTTGAACTTTTCTTTACCATAACTTTTCAGTTACTCTTCAAAGATTTATGGCCTTAGGAAAGTTAAAAAAAGATACAATTTAGAAGTCCTGAATAGCTACTCCTCGAGAGTTTAATTTCTTCTTTGAAGCTCTAAATTATATTCTTAAGGGTTAGAAGAGAAGAGGTACTCAGTATTCATTTCGATCTTTTTTTACTCATAAACACTCAAAAGACAGAACAGATATTGTTACTTGAATGGATATTGCATATGAATAGATATTGTTACTTCATTGAAATAAAATGTGTATGTTTGGTTTAAAAGTTGTAACTGTTACTATGAAGTTCCCCATGAAATGTAAGTTATAAAAGAATAATACTGTATTGGGGAGGTGTTCTTCTTTTGCTCTTTCTTCATTTTATCTCATATTTTATTTTATTCTGAATTTGGCATAGTGAGTATTTAAAAACTTCCATTATGCAGTAAGATACATCTGGCAATTCCAGACAGCAAACAGACATTAAGAAGGCATAAAGAAAAACAAGTAAAAGTATTTACCTGTCTCCATATTTGAAATTAGTTTGTGTAAATTAGAAATTGGCTGGAGCAAAATTTATCTTATGTCTTTTTAAACCTGTGCCATTGTCACCCAACACTGTATACGAAGATTAAAATTGAGGGCACACCTGTGTCAACAGGCTTGTGGAAAAAACATGGTGGATTTGGTAGGTAAATGCAGGCCTTCTTCTGAAATTTCACTAAGTTTATTGGTATTTCAAAGTCTCATTTTCTTGCACAAAGGATTACCTTTTCTCTGTCATTATGGTAGAGTAGGAAGACCATAAGCTTCAGTAAAATGCAAGCTGAGTCTATTATTTAGCATTTTAAAATGTGGGATTTTTGCATACACTTCTGTAAATCAAAATAAAAATATCTTTCTAAAATAAGGTCATCAGTACTGTCTGTACAAGAAGGTTATAAAATTAAATAGCATGATGTTAAAATATACATATAAATTGGTCAAAACTGCCAACTCTTTTCTTTGAATCCCATAAATGTATCAATTAATGATGAAATTTTGAGCCTTATATTTCTTCTCAAAGAATATTTGGTCCAAGACAACGTTCTCCAATTGAGCACTCACACAGCATTGTCCTATCAGGTATATACTCACCTGAACTTCGTAGTATCTCTCTGCAACATAGGATCATCACCATGATTCTTGCTACTAGTGTATCTCTTCAAATTGTTTCCCAGATGATTTTAATATATAAAAGTATTATAAGTCTAAGTTGGAAAAATTTATTTCCAAATAGTAGATTAAAGTAGTTTTAGAAATATGTTCAGGAATTTACTTTAATTCTGAGCTTTCTATATGATGCACTTTAAAAGACAGTCACAAGTGTAGCACAAGAATGGCTATTAATAAAGTATCAACTGGATTTTCATTAAGAAATACATAGACATTACTATAGCTTAGATTTGAGGCGGTCAACGAGGATTAATAAATTTGCCTTTGGAGCTGCCTAGGGGCTTAGTAATGCCCACCTTTCAGGGCAGGTTATGAAGCTGCCACCTTGGGGACAATATGTGATCTCTTTATGCTTTATCTCTGTCCTGTTCTCGTACTCTGCCTGCACAGGATGGATATGACGAACTGAAGCAGTAAAGAACAGGTGCCATTATCTGTTCTACGCTGCTTCTACCTTGCAGTGAGTGACCATGGCTTCGGTCCTCTAAACTCCAAGCTAGCTTAAGCCTCTCTTTCTGTACATTGTGGGACCTGGTGTTAGGATGCAGTGACAAGAATCATGACTAGTGCGACTCTGGGAGTTACAGGTTGTATTCTGAGTCACTGATATTTCTTGTTTTATCATCTAGATAAGTGTGACATTCATTGTTTTTAAGATTCATGAGCCAGAGCCACAAAATGTAACTCATTAAATAGTTTGATTTACAACATATAATCACCTTTCACTTTCAGGCATTGTGGCTTTACATAACCAGTGTTCAATTCTAGGTGAAATATGAATTGAATTGCTTATAATTCTGTAGGCTTTTACATGTTTAAAAAATCAATAGGACTTTATTCAGCTATACTGTATAATCTCTCTCCTGCATCTTAGACCAGTATAAAAATTACAAATCATAGTTAGGTTTTACTTACACAGAAATAAAAGCCTACTACTGAAAGAAATATGCTTTATTTTAGTATTAGATAAAAATAAGTTTCAGAAGTCTTTCTGTAAGAAGTTTTGAAATTCTGTATAATTTTTCTATTCAATGATATTAGTTGACTCAATACAAAATATTTTAATGAAAGATTATTTGCATTAAATTTTATAGAAAAATGAAATTTCATAAGAAATAACAAATCTGAGACTGAAATTAATGAAATTTGTTTAAAGTATAGATTATATATCATAATGTATAGGGATCTAAATATGCATGTTCTCTCTTGAATTTTTATGTATGCACTGCTTTAAAGATTTATTTCTGTGCTATTGGATAATATCTTGTTTTTTATGTGGGCTCCTTTTAAACAAGTGGCAATAAAATTTTATAGCACCTTCTACTGACATATTTTATTTACATTCCTTGTTTTCTCTCCATTTTCCTTTTGAAACTCCATCAATCAATAGAAACAATGATGTCAATCATAAGTACCCTAACAATAGTTTCAATGTAGTGCATTTGCTTGATAATTTGAGGGAATTAAGGGATGAAGTAATATGTAACTTCACATCCCAGTAGAGGACTACCAATATCTGAATACTTTATACAGGAGAAACTTCTGACAAGATGATTTTCAGAATACATTTCAACACCTGTCTTATGTTTTTCTTAAGTGCATAGACAAGAGTGGCTGAGAAAGTCTGACAAAAGCATTTGGAATAAACCTCACTAGTTTGAACAAATTATGATACAGCCTCATTTCCCTTAATTTTCCCTATTCTACCAATCATCGCAACTTTTCTTTGCAATAAACAGAAAGGAAGAATGAAGTTTGAATCATATTTCCTTTTATGAACAACCTCAACTCTGTAATGCTTTCCCCATCATGATCAATACTTATCCACTTTTCCAGGTTGGTCTGTTGCCTCAGTCAATTTGCATCATTATAGCAAATTATAACAAGTTGTTTGGCTTAAACAACAGCAGCCGCACCAACTTTGTTTCTCAAAGTCTTGGAGGCTTAGCAGTTGAAGATCAAAGAGACTGGAAGATCCATTGTCTGGTGAGGTCATGCTTCCGAGATTGCAGCTAGGCAAGGTCCCACGGCCTCCTGGGATCCTGCACTCCATGCATCCCATCTTGACGGTTCCCATCTAGTGGCTGTGATTACTTATCAACAACACCACATACTTAACAGCATCACACTTTGTGTGAGGATTGTACCCTGAGGTTTAGCATTACAAGAATTTGTTTTATACTTGCAGGCCACTTCAATTTGGGAGAAATTTATATTCAACCCTCCATATGCCCATATTTCAACTGCACCTTTTTATTTGGGTTCTATCATTTATTTAGTGGATATCTAGGAAAGCATCAACATTTACATTGGCATGTTTAAGAAAAACATATATTTTGTGTGACTTAGAACTGTCACTCTTTAGTAGTTGTACTCATTATGTAACTTTTTCCTCTGTTCAAAGGTCACCTTCTAGGAGCAGGTGACTTTGGGACATCTGCAAAGCTATATCTCAAGTATAGTTATTAGGCTACTGCGGAAGCTGTGAGCTACACTGAGAGAATAAAAAGAGGCCTTATTGATTGTCATGAGGAATATCAAAATGGGTTTATTATCACAATGAATGCTAGAAATTGGTTCTGAATGTCAAATTTGTTAATGTCCTATAATAAATTATAAAATACTGTACAAAGGGTTTTCATGGCTGTTGGTGGGCAATATATACTAATTTCTTGATACTTCTATTCTGTGCCACTAAAACTGTTAGCCCAGTCTGAATTATAGCTGGAGCTATGGGTATGCACATAAATATATATGCAAAGTAGTACCAAGAATTTCTGGGTTTTTTTTTTTAAATAACACAAAAGTGTCTTGACTCTGTGGCCTTGGTAGGATGATAAAAATGAATAAACAGCCGTGCAGTGGACCGAGTAATGTGTGCCTCTCCCTAAAAGCCATGTGTCAAGACATTATCTCCAAAGTGATGATATTTACATGTACAACTTTTCACAACTAATTAGGCATGAGACTGGAGCCCTCCTGAACAGAGTCAGTGCCCTTGTAAGAAGAGGACAGAGCTGGTTATTCTTTCAGCTATCCAGGCACTGAAAGAAAAGTAGGTAGTTTTCAAAACCAGAAAATGAATATAACCAGAAACCAACAATGAGGCTGGCTTCATTATCAGTCTTCTAGCTCCAAGAATTATGAAATATACATTTTTGTATTTTATAAGCTTTCTAGACTTGGTACTTTGGTATTTTGGACTGAGTAAGAGAAGTTGGGACATCATTGGGTTTTCAGAAGTGATTATTTTATGTTTGTTTATCAAAATTTATTTAATGAAATTTTACACAACATCACTGTAACCTTCTTAAAATTCTGTTTGGAAGACAGTGATCATAGTACCTCCCACAAACTAGTTACTTAATAAGGTTAAATTTTTTTGGGAGGAGTACTGAGATCATAATTGCTACAATTTCTTATATGCACTGTTTCTTTTCTATTTTATCCACTGCACAATTTCTAGGAAATTTTTATAATACTGACTTGATGAAATTTTTACAGTGACTTGAAGATGCTCTTAGAATATTATCAAAAATCCTTTGCAGGGTCCCTTGATCAGATAACTTATTTCTGGGGATCGTAATATTTAGCTGCTTACCAAGTCACTGATTTTGTTCCATGCTCATCCCCTCTCTAGGATTCTTTTTATTGTTTGATTATCAGTAACTTTTATCAAGAATTTTCTTTTTCTAGGCTTCTTCTCAAATTTTTTGGTCTCAGAAACTTCATCCCCTACCATTAGTATCCTTTTAGTGACAATATAATTGGTCCCTATGATAAGTTGTGGTTACCATGTGGGTTTTTTTGTTTGTTCGTTTTATTTATTTATGGAACTGGGGATTGAACTCAGCCCCTTGTGCTTGCCAGGGAAGCGCTTATTCTACTGAGCCATCTCCCCACCCCTGGTGACTATGTTAATACACACTGAAATTTTGCTACAGGGAGATGATTTCGTCAAGTTAAACATTCTGTTTCACTTCCACTTATGGAAGAAATTAAATAAAGAAACAAATACAATTTCCCCAGTTTTGTTGCATATTTCATATGCCCTAGAGGATAGCTGAAGCCTACTAAGTATCTAATTTTTTACATTAGCCTATGATAAGAAATAGTAAAAAAAAAAAAAAAAAAAAAAAAAAAAAAAAAAAAAAAAAAAAAAAAAAAAAAAAAACCTTACATCTTTCACTGGTAACTTGCTGTTGTCATTTAACTGCTTCAGTGCCCAAGAATCCTTTTCATCCCATACTTGAGTCGAGTCCCATCCCTAAGGTTTTAACAATTTCACAGAAAATAATGAATAATGCAGTTTTGTCTTTTTGTTAAAGGAAGCTGAAAGAATGGACATGTTGTGAGAAAATCATATGCATGTTGAATAATTGGGGATTAAAAGATATACAAATTATATAGAGGAAAAAGAATTGTAGAGCACATTGTGAAGGAAGAAGTGGTGAAATACAAAACAGGCAAACGTCAGCAATACCCAATTTTCAGTGAACAAAAGGTAGGAAAGTGATCGTTCAGTGAGTCCCTTTCGATAGCGGTTATTAAAACTTATCAAGTGCTTTCCACTTTCCATTTCCAACTACAAACATTTAGCACACAGTTACAAAGGTTCCCTGTGTTCTGCTAGATAAGCAGCAACTATGTACAATAGGCGTTCTGGGGGAAAAGAAATGGAATGAACAAAAACTTTTACAGATTCATTCAGTAAAACATACATTAGTAACTTGCTCAAGATGAATCTATTCACACTGAACTCAACTGCGATACTTGGTAACAGCTGACAATTCTGAGATGTGCCACGAAGATATTTGATTTCTATAAGTATTGAATAAGTTCCACAGCCACAAGATCCTAATAATCAAATACAAAAACCTATGTCCTTTTAGTCACCAAAAGCACACCTCAAATGGTTTGGCAAAGAAAGTTTGATGGTGGAAGTATTATTTTCTAGTGGTCTCATTACAAGTTTCACCTACCAGAGACAACACATATAATGCAGCAAAAGTGTGCTATCTGTCACCAGCATTACTGAATCGTGAGCAACTGTGTGTGACTGCTATGACCGTACCCATTCCTTCCTACTCTTGGGATATAAATTAGAGGAACTGCCCTTGTCTTGCACATGTCATTGCAAAATACTATGGGAACTGCCAAACCAGTCAATGACTCAAAATTCTAGCTCTAAACTCCTATAAATTTTTTCCTCTCACATTGCTTTGCATAATATAATTTATCCAGAAAAAATCAGATAAGAATTATAAAACTCCCATAAAAAGAAAAAGCCTATCACAATGGGAAGGACCACATCAATTTCTTAAAACAAGGGTGATTAAGTTTTAAGCATGAAAATCTACAACAGTTATATAGCTGATGGACCACGTTCACATGATTTGACAGGTAGAGATCTCAGTATGTAATTAAATCAGTATTACAAACCCCCCAAAAAAGGAAACTTGGCAAAAATCTAAGACAAACTCATTTAGTATTTGCTCCTTAGAGAAAACAAGCTTTGTGAGTTTTTCCTTAAATTTCTGTGAATTTAGAAACGAGTACTAACACAATTGTGGAGCATGTTTTTCAAATCAGTTAACGAACAGTTAAAAAAAAAGGAGGCATTAGGCAGACTTGTGAGAATATAGGGAGTGTGATCCCCTACAACCTGCAACCCAGAACAATGAACCCAGCCATGCCTCACTGCATAGCCAGAAGATACGCCGTGGTGAAAGTCACTTTCAACACACTCACAGGGGTGCAAAAGGAGGCAGCGCAGTGAGACATGGAGGCACTCATGAGATGCACAAGAGTCAGACCACTGATCCTGACTGGTAAGGAGCTGCAAGCTGCCACCCAGGGAAATGAGTGCACCTCTGAGAGTTGTGTGCTTAGTCTCTTAGGGCTTTCACTCATCTTTTCAGGACTTATTGTTGGTGGAGCCTACATTTGCAAATACTTGATGTCCAAGAGCACCATTTACCATGAAGAGATGTATTTCTTGGATTCTGAAATCCCTGTAAATACCATTCATGATGGAGAGCCTTACTTCCTACCTATAATGGAGGGGGCTGACATTCGTGAGGATGACATCACTGCAATCATCGATTTGCCTGTTTTCACTGTCTCTGATAGTGATCCTGCAGCAATCATTCATGACTCTGAAGAGGGAATGACTACTTACTTGGACCTGGAGACCTGCTATCTGATGCCCTTAAATACCTCTGTTGCTATGTCTCCAAAGAATCTGGTAGAACTCTTTGGCAATCTTGCAAGGGGCAAATACTTGCTTCACGCTTATGTGCTCCGTGAAGACCTGGTTGCTGTTGAAGACATTTGTGATGTTAGTAATTGAAGAACCTTTATTTATCAACTTTGCAAAAACAGAATATCCTTCCTCCTTCATCGTAGAGACCTCTAGCTAGTTACCAAGGTGAGTGTCATTGATAAGTGCTAGAAGATTAGCCACTTCCCCAATGAATTCATTGTTGAGACCAAAATCTGTTAAGAGTGAGACGATAGATAACAGAGTATCCTTGGTTATCAGAAGTTGGAGACTTACAATATGACTTCAGTATTCAAGACGTACAATACTCAAAATATTTACTAATGCATTTGGTCTATTGTTTCTAATAAAAAGGAAAAACTACAAAAAATTAACCACTTCAAATAACTGACAAATTTTAAAAAAGAGAAAAAAGACTAATATGGAGCTAGAGTCATTAATGAGGCAATGTCAACGTTTATTGGAGTAGTATATGCATAAATTAAAAAGTATCTCACAGATTTTGTCATGATAATAGTGTATTAAAATTTAAGAACATAAACTGTCATTCAAACACATTTCATATATTTACATCTGATGAACAAATACTTTTACAATACTGTGTTACAGAAAGCTTTAGATTTTGGGTTGGGCCTGAGGAAATCTACACTAAAAAAACGTTCCTTTTGAACCTCAGCTGCACCATATCCATATCCATATCCACTGTCTTAATTACTTTTCTCTCAGTTGAGATAAAATATCAGATACCCAAATTTAAAGGAACAGAGGTGCACTGTAGCTTGCAGTTTGTGAGGTATCATTTCATAGTTGGTCAACCCATGGTAGAGAGCATCACAGAAGACAAACAGTGCATGGTAAAACAGGACAGACAGAAGCCAGAAAGCAGCGATCAAAGCAAGTGACAAAGGCCAACAACAGTCTTCTGTCTCTCATCTGAGTAAGTATCACGCCACTGGCCTAGCACTGCACCATGAATAGATCCCAGTATCACACCTCTGATCCCAGCATCACACACTCTAGATCCAATCACTTGTGGAAAGTCCCACCCATGACCACAGGGGGCTTTGGGAAGACATTTAGATACAACCTGTAATAGCCAACCAAATTGGTAGAGGGAATTAACGTAGGAAAAAGAAAATTCAAACAGAAAGGTGCAAGGATAACTTTAATGTTGAGTACTAAGACTACAGCTTCTTAAAGCCAACTCCCTCCTTTTTTGTTATAAAAAAAATATATTGAGATTTTTATTGACAGCTAGCATGACTAAGGAATGCAGGACTTAATGATCCTCAAAAGTAACTACAGGATGATTTTCCTAAAATTTCACATTTAATGATAGACTAAGCATTATCAGATAGCCTGAAATAATGTGTTCAAGATAATTTGGCAATTCTTCAGTGTTCATCGTTGTGGACACTATAGTTGATTTATTCAGAAAGCATTTCCTGATTGCTCAGTGGCACAGTGCCTTCCTGGCAAGCACGAGGTTGTGAGTTCAATTCCTGATACAAAAACAAAAGAGAAGCATTTCCTCTATAAGACACTATGAAACTAAAATTTGTGTACATTAATTCAGTCTCCCATACTGGATGTTTTCATATTTCCTTATTGCAGGCTTCATTATTTCACAAATTATTATCATTGTTATTAGTAGTAATAACATTAGTATTTTATGATATTGCCTCCCTGTATTTGATGCTTTTCCTTGTTATTAATAACTGTTCCATTTCCATCTCTGGATATAAACCCTCAGTTTGGGATTTTTCCTCCTTATAACTTCATTTAGTTAACTTTGGTTATAGCCTTGTGAAAGTAGAGACCTGATGTACTTAATCAGAATAAATTATGACATATGATATCTCTGTTCTAACAGTTGCCAAGTGCTTACACTAACGGTGAGCCTGTCCTCAACTTTCACTACTAATGCAGAAAAAATAAACAACCAAAAATCATTATTTTTTAAGCTAAATTACATAAGTTTATCTTTGTTACACTAATCTTACTTTGTTTATACTGTCAGTTCTTATGGATCAAAATTTATAATACATTTTCTCAGGAGTGTATGAAGTTCATATATAAGCACATACACTGTTGATATTTTATTAAGGAAACGTTGGGCCAGGGAGATGGCTCAGTGGAATAAGCACTTACTGGCAAGCACAAGGGCCTGAGTTCAATCCCTGGTTCCAAGAAAAAAAAAAAAGCAAACATAGTTCATAAGATTATAATATCCAAAAGAACTGTGTTGCAATGGGGAGTTCTGGATTGTTTTAGAGAAGGTAGCATTTCAGGTGATTGCTTAATTCAAAGACATATTAAATAAACAGTAGTACACATAGGGTATCTTTTTCATACTCTTTATAATTACTTGTGCCCTTTTTAATTTTCACAATAATCCTGTAAACTAGATGCCATTATTATTTTGTGATGTTAAGTGCAAGTCTAGGTAACCAGTCTAACATCACATTATCAGAATAGAGAATGAGTGGTAGAAATCAGGGAGATAGATCTTTTGAAAATGGGAAAGGGGTCTAGAGGTAGAAGGAAATGGAGGAAGGGGGTAAAAAGAATTAAAATATTTTTCAGCTGACGGGCATCATGGCAGAGTCTCATCATCCCAGAACTCATGAGGGTGAGACAGGAGGAGGCTTTGAGTTTGAGATCAGCCAGAGTCGCACAGCAAGTTCCAGCCGAACCTGAAATACAGAACCACACAGTGTCTCCAAAAAAGTGTTCTTTATACATGTACCAACAACTTACAATAAATGTAATGAATATGCTCTGCAAAGAAGTACTATGTTTTTATTTTAAAGATAGTACAAAATAAAAATGATACAAAAAGTATTTCAAAACAAGAGAGTAAGTAATTAGCAATAATTGATATTTTACATATTGTTATCTTCGAAGTATTTATTCAGATTATAAAATATAGGTATTACTGTGGTGCCTTAAACCACAGTATAATTATATAACAAAATCTATAACTATATAAATTGGGAGTGCATGCTCAGAATGCTTTCCCTTGGTAGAGTAATTTAATCTCTGGTTGGGAGATTTAAGAGTAGTGGATAAAACAAGGATAAATGAGAAGAAAGCAGAAGCAAGGCTGCATGAAGCGATGACCACACTTTAGGAGATGTGAGAAGGGAAAAGACACAGAACGAGGGAGCAAGCAAGGAATGATCTAAACTGGGCCTCTGGATTTGGATGTTGGGATTAGTTTTCTGTGCCTGGAGCTCACCCCAGCCGTTTAGAAAAGAGAAAGAATAAAAAAGGAGAGAGAGAGAGAGAGAGAGAGAGAGAGAGAGAGAGAGAGAGAGAGAGAGAGAGAGAGAGAGAGAGGAAAAAACTGAAACAAACTAATAACTTTTTTTAAGAGAGAGAAAACAGTGGCCCCACTCTCCTGCTTCTAGTAAATATCTTTGTCCTTTAGCACAGAGCTGGTTCTCTAATTTGCCACCTGTGGCTTGTATTACTGCTTTGGATTTTGTGCACTGCTTCTGCTGATCCACCCTGTATGCCTTGGTTGGGACCCTACTGTGTTGCTGGCCTTCCCGCTGGTCTCTGGGCCTTCCAACTAGGTGCACCCCAGTACTGGCAGCGGCGAAGGCAGGCACCATTCTCTGAGCCTCTCCACACTGTTCATTTGGGTCTCACTGCTTGTACACGGCGATGGGAGGGGCCACTTTTTGTTCCTTAATGTGGATCCCAGTGGCATAGGTGATCACTGTTAGCTATTCTTACATGCATTGATGTGTGTGTAAGTACACATGAATATAATGCATGTTTTGTTTAATATTGATACTAGCCTAATGATATCTCCAAATTCTATATCCCTTGATCTAGAAGCTGTCTTCATTTTTCCTTTATTTATTTATTTTATTAATTTTATTGAGAAACGAATAGCAATGAGACAGTTTTAAAACTGATTAATAGGACAATTTCATTATTTAATACATTGCATATTGTTCATGTCATTCATTTCTGAATTCACCCAGGAATTACCTCAACTTCTTCCTATAGCATTTTTATGTATTCACTTTGTTACTACACCTCAAATGTTAATAGTTTTTAAAAGGCAGAAGACGAAAACTCAGATCAAATTACAATACAATCAAACTACATTCTTCCAGGAATTCCCAGTAGAATAAGTGTGGTGTTCTTTATTCAGCTAGAGATTGAACAATTTATGGATTTATTATTGTCATTAAATACTTGCTTAAATTCCAAGCTCTTGAATTAATGAATATAGAAATATCAAGCCAAATTGTTGCTTGAATAAGCCTCATTTGTTGAATGTAAAAGTTTGAATGTTGTATGAATGTTGTATATGCTAATTTGGATCAAATTCTCCTTGTCTTTATTTGAATTTTTTTAAACAATTACATTAAAATTTTGGTGTGTATGTTTGTGTTTTACCTTATTTTGTTTCTAAAAATATTCTTATTAGGTTAATGTTTACTAATATAATGTGAAAGAAGTCTACCCTCTTATCAGTTTTCAGAAGACCACACATAATTTGTATTTATATTACATATCAGTTAGAAATCATATATCATATAAGAAACATTTAGATATAAATTTTTATTTGTTACATTTTATTTTTTTATTAGTACATGTTATGTCTTGCATATAGCTATCACCCTACAGCCAGCCCTAAAGGCTGGTCTTCTGGGATCTGGCTAGACATGCGACATGTGAATGTGGCTTCGTGAGTGAGCCTGGGATTATGAGTGTGTGGTACCTAATTATCTCACTGGGTGGAATTAGCATCACATTGTATGTGCACAATCGGAGCCCCATCCTGGATATGGGTGGCACCAATAAGTAGGCTTATGCAGAAGGCAGAACGTAAGGGAGACAGGCTCACCACCTGCCAGCACCCATGCCCTAGATGATTTCTCCTCTACAATGCCTTTCTCCCTTACTTCCCTTCCTTGGAGCTCGCTGACTGTGGATGGAAACCTCTACAACCTTTGAGCCAATATGAATCTTTCCTTGTTTGACTTGCAAGTGCTGCTATGAGAAAAATAACTAAGAGAGTACATATTTTTGATAATTAGTACAGGTTCTCACTACACAGATTGCACTAGTAGTGATTTTCCTGCTTTCACTCTCCCAAGCACTGGGATTACAGGCAGGAACCACCATGCCCGGTCTCAGTCACTATCTCAGTATGCCCTGGGGGTACAGCCAGCACTGCATCTTATGGGAAACTTTTAATTTTTTTTATTTCAAAGAATACAAAATAGTAGTGGTAATATTAATAACAATAATAATAATGCAATAGAAAGAATATAAAACCTCACCAAACGAAGTAATAGGAACTCAGCAATGCCTGTTATACTGTACGATGCTACCTTCAAATTAATTGTCCAGTCCACAGGACACAGATGTGAAAAATTGGTTCAAAACAAAGTCATAAGAAATTAAGAAGGAAAATAAGATTAAAAAGAAAGAAATTATACACTAACTACTCCTTTGAAAAGATAGCAGAAATCGGCAGTATAATTATCTAAATTATCCTGCATATATATACATATATATATATACATATATATATGTATATATATATATATATATATATATGTATATATATCTTTTTTCCTTTTTGCCTTGTCCTTTTCCTCATCCCAGGTTTTCCTTCCCGTTGAACAAATTCTCTTTTTTTACAGAATTTATTATTCCTTTCAAATTTTACTTACTCTTTTAGGTTCTCACACTAGCAAGATAATATGGTGGGCCTGATTCACTTCTCTTACCAATACAGTCTCTAGTTGCATCCATTTATCTACAAAAGCATCAAATTTTTTTAATAGCTGAGTAATACTCCATTGTGTAAAAATACCATATCTTCTTTATCCATTCCTCAGTTGATGGGTGTTTGGGTTGTTTCCAGGATTTAGCCACAATAAATCCTGCTGCTATAAGCCTGAGTGCACATATATCACTGTGGTATGCTGGGAAGATTTTTAATCTATATTTTAAAAACTTCAAGAAGACTAGTGCTATTCAAGTTATTCTTTTCTGGATGGAGGATGTGCAATTTATGTTTTTGAAAAACTTTTCCATTTATATGTTTGAAATATATTGTCACAAATTTTGTCATGATATTTCCACATTTAGCCTGTTGTATCTATTAAACCTTTTTCTCCCACTTTTATTGGTATGCATCTGCATACATAATGATTGTATTTACTTCAGGAAATTTGCATCTACACATTTCAACTCTCTATCACCTTTAGTTTTCAAGCATATACTTCATTTATTTATCTTCTAAGGCAAGCTAATTATTGTATGTACAGATTAAAAACTAGACTGATAGACCACATAGTCCACAGTGCATATAAGACAATTGCACTAGGTGACGGCTCACTTTTAAATATGTTGTTTGAATGTAGTAGAATGCCTTACTTTTCTTTTTTATCCTATTTTCTATATTTTACTTTGTAATATATACAGAGTGTGCCAAAAACATACACATATTTCATAAAAACAAAAATAGTATTACATTTTTTCAACAAATGGTACTATCCATGCTTTGGAGACCCTAGAAAATGGGACATGCTCTAGGATCCCTCTTTTATCACAGAAAACCAACTACACTGCTGACCCTTAGAGAAGGATTTGGACATGCTGGTGTTGCAATCTCAATGGCCAGGGTTAACCAAGTAGCACTTTGTTGCACTGTTAATGCAACTAGAAGCGAATAGCCCCCATGGTGAGCACCCCCTGTAATTGTAGAGGCCAAGAGAATTGATAGTAGTCTCAAGGCATCTCAACAAATTTAGTATTGAAATGTGTGTACACTTTTCTTTTTGGAGTTTATATACTATTTTCGTTCTCGGTCTCTGTCTCTTTGTCTCTGTCTCTGTGTCTTTGTCTCTCTGTCTCTGTCTCTCTTTCTCTTTCTTTCTCTCTCTCTTCGTGCCACCCCTCTCTTTCAACTAATCCACATTATCCTGCCAATAACACATTTATCCTTCTTTATGGCAGACTAGTGCTCAATTTTTTATCCAATCCTCTGTTGATGGGCACTTAGGCTGTTTCCAAGACATCACTGTTATGAATTATGATGCTGTAGACATGTGGATGCATACATCACTGAGCTATGATGTCTGTAACATTTTAGGTAACACTAGGAGAGAAATAGTTGAGTGAAAGGTAAAATCCGTGAAGACACAGGTGATGGGTCTGCACCTGTATGAAAAATCTGCCTAGTCTTCATGGCAGTGATCGAACACTCTGTGGGGCTCAAAATAACACCATGTCACTTGAAGAATAACCTCCTTCTCCTCCTGGCTTGACCTTAATTTCCTGTTTCTTTTTCACATGCAGGCCAACAATCAATTTCCCCAATCAGCTCTTGACACCTCACCTTACCCACCCATGTAAAAACTCCACCCCAGCCTGACTTATTAAGCACCCAGTTCCCCTGCCTCCTCTCTTGCATTCTCCTGCAGCCTTTCCATGCCCACAGTGAAGGCTTCTTTTACCTCATTCTCATCTCTCATTTGCACCAAAGGAAATACCTTCCAGTAGACCCAGGCAAAGACCTTCTGAACAAAATCCCAATTGCGTAAGAAATAATACCAATAATTAAGTGGGTAATACTGAATTTGAAATATTCACAGCAAAAAGAACCACTGACAAGAGTAAAAAGACAATCTACAGAATTTGATAAACAAATTTTGCTGGCTACTCCTGTTTTCTAACAAAAAAAAAACTAATATCTAGAATATATATAGATCTCAAAGAGATTCCAAAATTTAAAATCTCCATTAAAAAATGTGCGTCTGAAATGAATAGGTGCTTCTTTTTTGGGGGGGGGCAGTGGTGGCTTTATTGACCGGGGGCTACTTGAGAGGGATAAAGCATGAAGACTGAATGGCACCAGTGCCAGGCAGGCTGTGCGTCGCGGGCTTGTAGGTGATGGGGAACTCGCCCAGGCAGCGGCCCGTCATCTCAGGCTTCATCTCCACCTGGCTGAAAGTCTTGCCGTTGTAGACACCCACCCTGCTGCCCACCATCTCGGGCAGGATGGTCATGTCATGTCGCAAAGGTGCTTCTTCACCACCCCGTGCTTCTCCTTGGGTGATGCCTCCTTTCTTGGCCTTGCAGATACTTCTTAGATGAAGAGTACAAATGACCAGTCAATAAATGAAAATACATTCCAATCCCAGGCCATTCAAGAAATACAGGTGAAAACAATGCTAAGATTCCATCTTACTCCAGAAAGAATGGCTGCCATTAAGAAATCAATGAATAACAAATGCTGGTGGAACTGTGGGGAGCAAGGAAAATCATCCTCTGTTGGTGAGGTAATAAAATGATCCACCTCTATGCAAACCAGTGCAGTGATTCCTCAACAGACTGTCACACATCCATTGAAGTCATTTCTTGGATTTCAGAATTCAGTGTCAAGGGTTTTTTCTACTTGTCTTTAGCTCTACATGTTTCTAGTTGTGCTTAATCTTTTAGCTCTGTTTTCAGCAGTCCTACTTGTTAGTCTAACTAGAATTTTATCATTTCAAAAATGCACTCAGTTATCACCTCGTTTAACTGTTCTTAAAAATTTTATTGACTCAAATCTTATTTTTCTCTAATTTTCATTTAAAATACATCTAATATTTCTTTCTTTGAGTTATTTAGAAGAGTAGTTTATAATTTCTAAATAAGTTATGATTCTACTGATGTATTTTGTGATTGATTTCTGGTCAATAACATTCCACTGTAATTAAAAATATATCAGTATAATGTGGAAACTAATTTATTAAGACAAATTTCATGGCCTAGAGTATAACCTGTATTTGTAAATGTGGTAAGCACACTCGAAAGAAATATATATTCTGTTCATATTGTGCAGACTGCTTTGTAAATGTCAGCTTGATCAATGTGTTTGATAGTGTTCCTGTCTTCTATATTTTTACTGATTTTCTGTCTTCTGATTCTGTCATTCACAGAGATTGGATACTGAAAATGGCAATGAAATAATTTACAGCATTTTTTTCTGCAGTTCTATATCTATGCATCTATATCTACTTAGCGTATTTTAGAGCTCATAAAGTCAGAAATGTTTACCACTTGCCTTTTCTTTGGAGCTGACAATTGAACCCCAGGATTTCCATGCATTTTTTTATATACTTTTGAGTAATTGATCTCTACCTTTCACCTTAGTAATGTTATGTCCTGAGAAATATTCTTTGTTTGTTATAAGAGACCTATCCTAGACTTCTTTATGCTAATGACAAATTGACATTCCATTCCCTATTAATTAATTTATATTTTATCTATTTTAGTTTCATTCTTTATGTTCCATACAGCAGTTCATCGTCACTGTTACATAATGCATACCGCCCAGTTTATGCCAGTGATGCACACCACGTTTCTGCTTTTCTCTCCATCAGCACATCCTCCCTGTTGATTCTTGCAGGTGGATATTTATGTAAGCAGCAAAGCTATAAATTCTTACCTTACTATTTGACTTTGTCCTATCTCTTCTTTCCCGATTTTTTTTCTCTTTTTCATTACAAAGGAGTAAGAACATTTTCTATTTCATTTTAACATTCTATTGTCCTATTTTAATATTTAACTTATGTAATAGTCCATTGTTATTCACATGGGGTTTGCTTCATGACTGTCAATGGAGGCCTAAAACCAAAAATAGTACTGAATATTGTATATTTTCCCATACATATGTACTTACTCTTTGTTTTTTGCTTTTTTAAATTTCATCTCATTTAATTTCTTTTTAATTTCAAATCAAGATGATATGTAATTAACCAGGGTTGTTATATTTCATGCTGTTATCTTTAAAGTAGTTGTTCAGATGAGCAGATACAGATAGGCAAAAGGATCAAGTGATTAGCCATTATGTGTTCCTTTCAGTAAACCAAAAGAATTAAGTAGTACAATGGTATCAGCTATCATACATTTATCCCCCCTTTTATTCTCTCATGTTTCCTTTTCCTCATTGCAGCTATTATTTTTTTGAGTAGTTTCTTTCTCTTTCATAATATTTATTGTAGATTTACTTATTATTCCATTTTCTTTCTTTTTTTTCCACAACAAAAATGGTCATTTATTTATAGTTTTGCAAAGTTAGTAACACGTGACACAAGGTTGCCTAGTGACTAATAGCTCACTTTAACTAGGCAGGGTGTCTATCTCAGGACTGAGGTAGGTTGTTTGCTTTAGGCACTGAGGTCTAGTCCTGCCTACACACATTTGATCCATTTGCTAGCTTCCATGGCTACCCATATACCCACCTTTTTTTGTTTTGTTTTGTTAGAGATGGGTGTTTCGTTGCATTTAGAGAAACTGTATTTGGAGAAGTCTTTAAAGGGACTTTTCATACTTTATGCCAGTCCAAAGACTGCAGGTACTTGAATTCAGAAAAATAACCCAATATAGGTGTTTGATATTTAGATAGATAGTTAAACTTAACTGCCTCTGTTTCAGTGTAATAATGTCACTAAGCTTCACTTCTGGATGTTTAATAACTAAAGTTTGAAGACCAAAAATTAGAGAGATAGATGGTCTAAAGAAAACAGCCACTATTTTGGCTCTAGCCCTTCTAGGTTAATGAGGACTCAGGACATAAGTGAACCTCAGTTGTGAGATCCTGTACCCAGTGGTGTCCCAAATTTTCTGATCAAGGAGATTATGGGGCCAAAGAGGAAAGTGATCGATGATATAGAGTGTGCCTAAGGAGAGTTACCTGGAGAGAAAATATTATCTCAGGCTTGCATAGAGAGAAAATTGGTCAAGCAATGACCATGAGTCATCCAGTGGACTGACACTGGCAAAAGATCTACAAAGTGCTATACATGGTACCAGGGTAAATCCTGAAGATATTTGACTGACCTTATCAGACAGCAAAAGTTACACTTTTAGTTATATAGGTCTTGCTTCAACTTGGTCTTAATCATCCAGAAAAAAGGTGCAACCATGAGGTAATAAAAAGTAAAACCATATTAATAGGCGGAGCTTTACAAAGGTATAAGTCAACAACACCGGACAACTGCCAGTTTTGCTGATAACTCACTACTACTGTGGACTATTGGACCATATTTACTTATGATATAAATTTTCAAATTAGGTCCAGTTAGACCTTAACAACACTAAATAGCAATAAAATGGACCAATTACAACTGTATATTAATTTATTATAAAATCAGGAAAATTCATTTGATTTCTAGAATATTTAATTTAGTATTTCAGGTTATGTGGACTTTATATAACATAAATCATGAAAAGAAAATTCATGGACAAAGGAAGACTCCTGTATATCACCCATGATTCTGGAGTATTCTTAGAAGAATATGTTCTCTGTATAGATACATGAACTGCTCTGATACTCAGAGAAGCATATTAGCTGAAGCTATATATATATATATATATATATATATATATATATATATATATTTATTATCTATAATTAGAGATGATACTCAGTGTTTCAAGTATTTACCTGTATAATTATTATAAAACTTGCTGTCTTAGTATTGTGAACTGACATATGTTTCCCTATTTCAAATACATATGTTAAAGCACTAATCCTTCCTTAGGATGTGACTGGACTTGGAATAGGAACTTTTATTTTCTTTAATTTAATTTTGTTTATTTTTGCTGAATCAGGGATTGAACTCAAGCCCTTGTGCTTGCCAGGGAAGCACTTATTACACTCAGACACCTCCCTGGTCTCTGGCATAGGAACTTTTAAAGCACTAATCATGAGATGATAAAGTCAGACTCAGGTGCTTCCCTTGAGTTCCCAGGTAAAGACTTGGATGATGTTTGCAGAAGCCCAACTATGTGAAGAATAGCAAAGAAGGTCACTTGCAAATCAAGGAGATAGTCTTCACAGAAAACCAGCCAACACTGTTATATTGGACTTTCAGCATCTGAAAACATAACAGAACAAGTTTTTATTTTATTTTGTAATGTATTTGGTACAGGGTCTTACTACATGGCTCAGACTTGTAGTGATCCTCTTCTTTTCAGCCTCTCCAGCACTTGGATATACAGGGGTGGGACACTACACCCGAGTCAGTGGCCAGCTCAGCACACCCGGGGGTGAGGCTGGCACAACATGTGCTATTGGGGATCAATCCCTGATCTCAGTGCTTGCCTAAGCAGGCACTCAGTCCTCTGAGCTGCCTCTCCAGCCTCAAATTTCTACTTCATAAGCAATCCTTTACATGTTATTTAGTTATGGCAGCCCCAGAAAAGCAAAACACTTACATACATCGACAGAGTATGATTGTAAGTGACTTTGTTTTCTTGTCTGAGGTCAGCGACTCAGGTGGTGAGTGGCACCAATTTTGAAATAGAAAGTCAATTACACCTTTCCTGTGTCTGGTGTTTCAGTGTTCTTCCTTTTTATTTTTCTATCTTCTTGAGTGTTTTAATTACTTTTTACTTCATCTTAATTATCTTTGGAGCATGGCAGGTAGCTTTTCCAGGTATAAAACCTAAGCCATTAGGTTTCTTAAACACCAGACACAGAACTGGATTAGCACACTTGGGTCACATTTTATTAGTCTAGTAAAGTAATAAATTAGCTCAGATGCAAGGGCCAGGTGATAGGCTCAGTATCTTGGTGGTTGGGGTGATAGCATAAAGAAAAGGGAAACAGGAAACTGGTGGTCTTTTATACTGTATTACATAATTGCTTTTTTATATAACTTTTGTATAAATTCTCAAATCTTATTGCTAATTTCTGTAACAGATTCAGGGAAGAGTTTATGTTCTGTTAGACCAAAAGTTAATTCATAACTTTAACTATTGAGAAATGCTGCTACCTTAATAGCAGTGCATGCTACTCATGTGGCAGTGGCTTAGCCTAGAATTCTGAAATATTTGCAACTCACCTCCTGTCTGTTCCATAACCTACTTAGCTGTGTGCACTTCTGTGTATTTCTTTCTTGACGTAAGACCTAGTTTGCATTTTTCATTTTTTGCAGCACCTTCCAATAATAATGAATTGTAATTTTCACCCATTTTCATAGTGGTCATGAGTTTCTAAGAATTCCAAACATTTAAAAATGTAGTTGCTCCGTGTCAGATTTCAAAAAAGAGGTATTCATTTCTGCAATTTTTAAAGGGGGATTTTGATCAAAATGTTAGATACAGATAGATTGTACTGAGGTGTGGGATCTATGTGGGGAAGGAGCTAGGAATTGATATTTGAAGAGTCTGCCATGATTCCAGAAGGCCTGGGAGGCCCGGCAGCGTGCCCCTGATGGACCACTATCTGTGAGTGTAAAGCCATAAGTGCCCTGCGAGCCAAGAAGTTCAGAGAGTGTGGGCGTGTGAGGAAAACTGCAAGGGGGGAGCAGAGCCAGGCCATCAGTGAAGTCATGGGAACCAGCCTGCTAAGGTTTCCCGCCTGCTTGGCTGCCTTTGGCCTGCTGTGAGCTGTTTCTTCTCTGTAGCGCTGGTCGGCCTCACTGTCCTGCATGGGAGCCAGCTGTCCACTGACTGGAGCTTCAGAAAACCTTGAGCCAAATAAGCCTTTTCTCCCTTAACTTTGCCTCTTAGATATTTTGTCTCAGTGAGGAGAAAAATAACACAAACATGGTCCTATATTAAGACAGATATGACAGCCATCGATTAACACCACCCAGCAAGACTTGGTGGGAGTGGACAGAAAATCGGCCCTACTTGTGACTTATTCCCTTCGCTATGTCTGATAGATGCCTATAATACAGGATGCACAAAGAACTTTAAAATGCATTTATCTTTTTCCTTTTATATTTTTTTGTTTCTTTTGCTGTTTATTTTTCTTTTATTTTTCCTATCCTTTTCTTTTACTGGTATTTAATTCTATTAACTCTTTTATTCTTTTATTATATTTTTATCTTACTTTTCCTTCTTCCCCATTCTTGTCTTACTTTTGTTTTCCAAAATTTACTTTTATCAGTTCCTTTTCCCCAACCTTTCTATGTTATTATTACTATTAAACATTATTAATGTTTATGTATTCAGTTGGACTTATTATGTTATTGATTCTTAATGTTTTTCTACTGTCAGTACTAATACAGTAGGGGAATTTAGGAGGTATTTACTATATGTTGCCACTTAGTTTGTCTTTTTTATCTTTATCATTATAGTAGACAATTTTCTTATTCTGAAGGATGGTGTAATTCTAGACTTTATTGTTTTTATAGTATGTTACTGTGTATTTTGTCCTTGACTCTGATGTTTGTCTAATATTTGCTATCCTCAGTGGCAGTATTGTTGCTGCTATTAGCTGGATTTTTACTATATTACAATATCTGGCTTGTCTTTATGTCATCAATGTTTGTTTGTCCTCTTTGTGAGGAAGGTTATTAAGGCTCAGAAAAAAATTCACCACTGGTAAGACACATTAATATTGCACCAAATACATTAATAAAGATAGAAATATAATTAAGCACTAAGGGACACCAAAAGGAGCCCTAGTAATCAGAGCTTTACTTACCTAGCTCATCATCCATTTACAGTAGAAAACAGGAGATACATGAGAAAAAATATATCCAAGTCCTTAATGTTCTAAAAGCTAAACTTACAGGCACTGTGGAAGAGGAATTCATTGGAGAAGAACTACAAAAATGTTTAGAATATTTTAAGAACTTTAAGAAGAAATACATAAACTAAATTCTTAAGACATTTAGCAAGCTTTAAAAGGATATAAATTAATTTTAATCATTTAAAATAAATGCTAACAAGATCCTCTTATAGAGGATGTACAAATTCTTTGACAGAGGTCAAAAAAAGTGATGAAAGTAGGTAAGAAGAAAATTGTTCAGTATTGCTCCAAGTTCTGAAAGGCACCATCCTCTGTCCTGTCACCTATTACTAATGAAATAGGTGATGAAATGGGGTTTGACAAGAGAAATGGAAAGTTTAGCCTCTGCCATGCAGCAACATAATAATGCTGTATTACTAAACCTTCCCTGGCAGAAAGTCAGTCCCTAGAGCCTACACAAGTCCCTACTGTCTTGATGGAAGGTTGAAACAAAGAGGCAAGAAATTCTTACATAATTAGTAAAACCATAAATCGCAAAGACATTGAAATGACTCTGTGAAATGAACTATTTCTGATCTCTAAAATAATATTAAGAAAACTAAATGAGGGGTCAAGGAGATGGCTCAG
>PVKA01014833.1:25962-51565 GCA_004027165.1 Ctenomys sociabilis | reverse complement strand
GCTGAAGTCAGCAACTGTCTCAGGCTGGTCTCTGGGGCTGGACAGGCGTGAGCAGGATCGAGGAGGATGGCGGAGTCGGCCGCGCTGTCTCAGGCCGGTCTCTGGAGCTGATGTGTAATTTTCAAGCCCTGGGAAGTCATAGCCTCTTTTCTTGAGGCTCATTATCAGCCAACAGCATGTCGTCTCTTGGTCAGGCACACACACACACACACACACACACACACACACACACACACACACTACCTGGGAGCTATAGGTGGGGCATCACTGACCTGCCCCACTACACCTCAGCTAGATCCCTTTGTATTGCTTAACACTAATCAAGCAAGTAAGAAAACGTCCTGGCCAGCTTTGTACACAGCAACACAGAGAGGTAGGGCCAAGTGCTTTTCTTTCAAGGAGAGCCATACAGGTGCTCCTCTACATAAGCCTCAAACTAAGCTCTGTCTCTGAAAGATTCTATCACCCTCTAATAATGCCATACTGAAAACCAATCCTTGAACAGATGGGGTGACATGTGGGGAACATTTAAGACCCAAACTAAGCCAGTAACAAGTGAACACTTTCCCCTAGTCAAGGATTGCCCAAATTAGGGTCGCCGGCTGCCTCACTCCCTACATTTGCATCAAACACACTTCAGGATAATACAGTAATTATCAGATAGTGCTCCAACCCATAGAACTTTCTTCAATCAAAGCAATACTCGGGACAAAAGACAGAGACATGCTAGATATGCAGAGTACTATGCTTGAAGGCTTTCTTGAATGTGGTATAATTTTCTTGTGAATTGAAGAGCATATGTGTAGATTGCTTGATCTTGTTGCTGCTGTTTTCTATAGGTGTGGGAATTCGAGACTGGTGTCCAAATATACCAGATCATAGACCCTCATGGCTTCAATGTTGAACTGACTTCTGGAGCTATTGATGAAACTGGAGTTCTTTTTGCCACAGGAGCGTGTACTGGTTAGTCCTAGGACTACATTGGCTCTCCACAACTACAAATATGTCTTAATGTTACACTGGATGTGGTAGATTGGAATAATTTATTGGAATTACAATAGCTTTCCCTGAGATTACAAATGTAGACTTTTCTGAACTGCAGTGAGGTCCAGATGGGCTTTATAAGCTTTAGGTCATGGGAGGGATGCCCTAGAAAGAGATATCATAATCTCACAATGTGGCCTCCATCCCTTAATGTTCTGAGTGTTTGTGCTAGAACTCCTTAGGTTTTGGATTGCTGAGAAAACATAAATCAGGCTGGAAAAATGTAAACATGCCAGAGCTATGCTTCAGTGAAAGGTGACAGACTCATTTATAGGTCATTAATAACTTGTTAAATAATCAAGAAATATATATATATATATATATTTCTTGATTATATATATATATATATATATATATATTTCTATATATATATATATGTGACCTTATTTAATCTTTGGTTGGAAATATGTGTGTTGTACTGACTCATTCTATTCTAATTTTCAGCACTATCAGCTAAGAGATAAACATCAGGCCCAGTGAAATACAGCGACAGTGGTGACCGAATCCAGAGTTTAAAATATTTTTTTCTGGTCTAAAAAAATCTGCTTGAGGAGCTGGGGAGATGGCTCAGTGGAATAAATGCTTCCCTGGCAAGTGCAAGGGCCTGAGTTCAATCCCTGGTTCTGCCAAAAAAAAAAAAAAATCTGCTTAAGCAAAAATATTTGAGATGCTGGGGGACCAGCTCAGAGAAACTGCTCTTTATGGGGTATAGTGCTTAAGAAAGTGGTCTGTGCCACAATGACATCTGCTCACAGGGCAAATTAGCAGTGACAGAAATTCTAAGCAAGGAACATAATCTTTTTTACATTTTATTTTATTTTTTAATTAATTTTATTGAGAAACAAATAGCAATGAGACAGTTTCAAAACAGGTTAGTAGGACAGTTACAATAATTAATACATTACATATTGTTGCCTTCATAGTGGTTATTCAGAGGACAAAATGCAGACATGATACAAATCTTTCTTCTCATTGAATTAAGAGGAAGTAGTGGTATATCTATCCACAAACTTTATTAGGCATAAAGATTAATTAATTCAGTATAACTGACAATAGTATTTTCACATAAACCTTTTTTTTTTTACTTTATTGTTCCTGTGATCTGTACTTCTTTGAAATATTAGCAGATTGTCCTTACAATAGATACATAAGTTAAAATGACAAAGATCCTGAGTCTACACACTACATGAAGTAGGGTTCTCTGACTCCCAGGTTCCTTCACCTACACACCATCATTCTCTCTTCTCTCTATCACCACCACCATCTAGGAAAGACTAAATGGTACCTCTCCCTACTCCCTCCAAACAGAGTGAAGTCCCAAGGTAGAAGAAAATCTGAGCCATGGGATTGTGGTCTGCACAACCCAGGAATGAATGCAAACACAATAACTTATTTTGTTTGTATGACTTTTCCTATAAGACCATAGAGTTCTTGAAGGCAGGAGCTGTGACAATTCATTTCATATCAGGATTTCCTATCTAGAGAGGACATGCAGGGAGGATTTCACCAATGTGAGCAATCAAAAAGATGTGGAGTTGTTATTAATGTTGCTGATGGAGAACATGGCACAGGAGAAGGAGAAAAACACAGTGACACAGTCTGAACAAACAGCAGGATTCAAGTTCTGGCATCAAAAGTGCAGGTGGAGGGAGGTGTTAGATTTAAAGCAGGAGTGGAAAAGTGCTGGGAAACAGGGGGCCATTGGACTCTATACCTGAGGGGAACACTATAAAAGCCCACGTGAGGAAATACCTCTCTACACGACAGGGTAGAATAGGCATTCAACAACTACATTGTTACCATCCCTTCTGGCCACTTTGCCCAGATCTCCTAAATCAAATGAATGAAGTGAATGATATAGAAACTTCCTCAGTCTATATCGCTATTGTGATGAAGTGCCATAGGCTGGCTTATGAGTATCTAAATATATTTCTCACAATTCTGGAGGCTGAGAAGTCCAAGACAGAGACCCAATTTTTGGTGAGAAATCATTTCTGTGTCCTCATATAGTGGAAGGAGTGAGAGGGCTAACACCTTTTCTTAAAAAGGATAGTAATTATATTCTGTAAAGGCTCTACTCTCAGGACCTAATGCTACCCACCTCACCTGCTGTTACATTGAGAATGAGGTTTCAAAACAGAATGCATTTCAAATATAAGAAAAAAAAATTGACACTTCTTATTTTCTTTCCCAAATAATCAATAAAACAACTACTCCAAGCCAGATAGTTTCTTATCTTCTGGAATTCCCTCAAGCCTTTATATCCAATAAGAGCTCATGTCCTAAAATATACCAGCACCCTAAGAAGTGCAGCAGATTATTACAATCATCATTAACTGTTAATTATTATAGTGTGGTGGCTAAAATTCCTGTATATGGGAGTGTTCAGCAAACTGAAAAGCACAGGTAGAATGCATGAAAAGATCTATTTAAGAAAGAAAGCTCAATAGGAGGGTCCAGGAGTTTCTAAGAAAACTGTAAGCTTTCTGTTATTATAACAGATATAGTAAGTAATCAATTTATAAGAAGGAAAGATTTATTTTGGTTCATGGTTGTAGAGGTTTCAGTCCATGGTGACCTTGCCAATGGCTTTTTTGTGCCAGGGAAAATGTGGTAGAGCAAAGCTGCTCAGCTTACAGCAGCTGGAAAGTGAAAGGTAGACAAGGGCCAGAGTCACACAACTCCCCCTCCAGGCCACACCCCCAGAGACCCAATTTCCTTCCCCCAAACTTTATTAAACATTCTCCTCTCTCCCACTTGAGTGCCAAGTTAGAACTCAAGCCTTTAGCATAAGGGCCTTTGGAAGACATTTAACCAAACCATAGCAAAAATCATTAACAGATTTCAAGACACTGTCTAGTCCTATTTGTTTCTTTTTTTATCAGCTGGTGACAAATTCAGACAGAAATGTCTTTCAGGTGTACTCTCTGGAGAGACTTACTTGACAGTCTAAGAAAATTTTCAGTCTAATCACTATTCGTTGAGCTGAAAGTCAAGGTTCCTACAAATCATTTTGCTCATACGGTCTTTTCTCTGTCGGCTAAGGAACAGTCAAAATCTGGGACTTCAGCAGTGGGCAAGAAATGAAAGTGCTGCTGGAAGGGAAAGACTGGAAAGAGGAAGAGCACTGGCTGAAGCACCTGATTTTCCTCCACACTCAGGACAAACACCAGTACTTCATCCTTGCCTTGGAGGGCAATGGGACTGTCAAAATCATCCAGGTTTAGTCCTATTCTTCTATTTCCACTGGAGAAGAGGTTTTGGGAAAATCAAAGGAGTAGGTAGATAATCTCCCCTTAACTCCCCTCTTGTGAGCCAGCTGAATATAGTGTTTACACATCAACTTTCTAACCTTGCAAAACAAACAAAAAGGAGTTGCCCAGGCAACACGCGGCCCATTGAGCTCTTGCTGCAGGATTAGTCAGGATCTTCTAACACAGATATCAGAAAGGTGATTTCTACACAGAGCTGACATTGCTTGCACTCTCACTGGGGAGTAATTCGCTGCTCACCACAACTACTCCTCAGCAGGCTCTGACCCTTATAATCCATATTGCATTCAGAAATGCTCATCAGTTTTTTTTTTCTACTTGGCACTAAAATTGCTTTGCTTATTTTAAGGTTAGTAATGCAATCTACCTGGGACTATTGTTTTGGGAAGATTGAGATGGGCTAATTTATTTTTCCTGAGAATCCATCATCACTTAGGAATACTTATGTCTTCTTCAAATTTAAAGTGAAGGCTACATCTTTTATCCTGACTAAGTGGATCTCACCCTTTCAGCAAGAGTTCAAAAGACCAGTGCCTTTATTATTCTCTTTCTGGAAGCTAAGATTTGGAAAAAAAAAAATGTCTGGAATAGGATAGCAATCATGAAGTACCAGAATTCATTAAGCTGACTAATGACCTTTTGGATGGATAAAAAGAAGTTAAAACCTCCCTGGGATTCAGTATTCTCTACCTTGTCTGAACAATCCAAAAAGGCAACCGGGCCATGTGGAACTTCCTGATAACATAGTCAAGAGCACAGCAGATATGTCAATTCCCATTTTTAAATTAGTGCAACTGATCATCAGGATGCTCTTCCCTGCAAACAGAGTCTTTTGCCACAAACCTTCCCTTCTCAAAGCCTGCTAAGTGAAGCATGGTCTTGCTGGCACATCAAAATTATTTTGTTTTTAACTATGGTCTTTTTCACCATGATTGCTCTGTTTCTCCATTTAAAACTTGTACACTGGGCTGAGGAGATAGCTTAGTAGAATAAGTGCCTGTCTGGCAAGCGCAGGGTCCTGAGTTCAATACAGCAAAAATAAATAAACAAACAAATAAATAAATAAACTGCCTGCCTTCAAATGCCCCTAATAAAAATAACTTTAAAAAATCTGTAGAGTAAGCTAGATAAGGATACCCCTCTTATATTGATACTCTTGCCCTCCCCACAGTTGATGATAGTGAAGGATTGAAAAAAACATAAAGAAAGAAAGAAAACTCAGGGCCAGCCAGATAGCTCAAGAGATTAAAGCACCTGCTTAGCCAGATGCAGAGACATGCATCTGATCCCCAGCATGCCATGCCAGCCCCGTCCCCTCAGTACACGGAGATAGCAATTGAGACTGGGCATGGTGGCGCACACCTATGACCCTCAGTGTCTGGGAGGCTGAGAACAGGAGGATCACTATGAGTCTGATCTGTGCAATGAGACCCTGTAGACCCCGTACTAACTACATAAAAGAAAAAAAAATTAAAACTATTTTAAGATAAACAACAATACATATACGAGTGATCTTTGGGGAATTTTGAACTACTGATAAGTATTGCAGAGTTGAAACATGGTTGTACTCAAGAAAACACAAGTCATAGATTGTAGGACCATTTTCTGACACAAGGCAGATTGTGAGACCATTCTACCTCAAGTAACTGAGAAAAGTTAGGAACCAGACTAAAGAAATCCTCCAAGAAGGAGGTTGGGAGAAGAGCACTGAAGGCAAATTTTCAGAAAAATGGACAAAGGCCAGGGAAAGAAAGACCTATAGCTGTGGGTCAAACACATGAAAAAAAAGTTCAGCTCATTAGCAACTAGGGAAGTGTGGTTAATGTAATTACTACATCTTAAAATTAACCTTAAATGTTTTATTCCCAATTCATCAAATAGGCCTCAAAAATTTTTAATCAATAATTTTAAGTATTAGCAAGCATATAAAGTATTATCCATGGCTGGTCAGAGTAGACACAGGAAATCCTTGCCAGGAAGAGCCTTGTGGCAATAGCTAATAAAGTCAACAATATGCATATCTTGTATTTCAATAATTGTAGTGCAGTCATGAGCTGTAAAAATTGGAGCCTGTTTACAAAGACAAGAAGTGAAAAGCTGGCAACACCACTGCAGAAAAATGGATACATAAGTGGTATAATACTCATTCCATATTATAAAGCAGTTAAAAATAGAAGAGCTAGACTTCCACAGAATAACTTGCATATATCTCAAAGACATAATATTAATGAATCGGCAAGCTGAAGAAGGAACCATAATTTGATACATTTCTAAAACAGTTAAAAGTCTGAAAGCAATATCATATACACAGAGAAGATACATGCATGCAGAAATATTAATGCCAGATTAACACTATATATTCATGTTGCTGTTTACTCTGAGTGAGAAGATAGAAGAATTGTAGTGGTAAGGGTGGCCAGGTGTTATGGTTGTGCTGTACTGTCAACTTGACTGGTTTGAGAACAGGCCACAGTGGTCGTAAAGCTATACGCATACCACAGCAAGCCATTTGTGTCATCGGAAGCTCTAAAAGGTTTGCAACCACTGGCCTAGGGGTTGGTAAAGCATGCTTCTCCATGTCCAGGTGGGCCGGGGAGTCACGGTCTTGGGTGCTACATCTGGCCCTTGGCACTATTTTCCTACTCTGCTTTCTTGCTGCTTGCACAGAGAAGGCTTGTTTTACCAACTCCTTCAGCCATGACATTCCTGTCTTGGAGCCAAAACCAAGAATCAAAAAATCTCCTTCTTCAAATCTGGTGTGTCAGACATCTGGTCCCCGAAACCAGAAAGCTGACCAATATAGCAGGGCTCAAGATTTGATAAACCTGGATGTGGGATAGATACATCAGCATATTATTTCTTTCTCTGTAATACAGCTCAAAATAAAAAGTACTTAATTTGAGTTTTTCATGTACTTACTGAATTTTTGATGTAGGGGAAGGAAGATGAAACTTTCCTTGTGGTGATATGGGAGCTGCCGGATGCCACGCCATACCTACAAGATGGGAACCACACTATGCAACTGAGGACTTCTACTAAAGGTGGGAATGTGGACATTCCTTTCCCAGATGTCGAATTAATCATTCATAGAAACCCTGCTCAACATACTAATGTAAGTTTCATTGTTTGATATTTTTAGTTTTTCTTTTTTGTAATGGAGAATCATAAACACATCATACACAAAAGTATAGAACATAATCTGACAAACTTCTATGCATTATGGCTAAACTTCAAAAATATTTTGGGGTAGGGGCCAGGGAGATGGCTCAGTAGAATAAGTCCTTGCCTGGCAAGCATAGTGTCCTGAATTCAATCCCTGATACCACAAAAAAAAAAAAAAATTGGGCATGTTCAAATTTATTCTGTACTATCCTGCTTCTTCAAGGCCACTTTGAAGCCAAGCTCAGATATTATGTTATTTCACCACTAAATATTTGAGTAAAAACATCTCTAATTAATGACTGTTTCAAAAATGACAGTCCCATTATTCTCTAAAACATTTTTGAAAACAATTTATTAAAATTCATTACTGCCATCACATATTCAGTCAGTATTCAAATATCCAAGATTGCCTCATTATTTCTTTTCTAGTTTATTCTTTTTTCCAACTAGAATTTGAACAACTCCATTTGTTACATTCAATTGACAAATCTATTAAATATCTTTTAATGAACACAAACTGTCCCATGGTTTCCCCATGGTTTCCCACCTTCTAATTTTTGCTAGTTATATCTTCTTGTATCCTATAAACAGTTCTCGTACACTTTCTGTCATCTACCACTTAAATCTAGTTAGCTACATGCAACTTTTTTTCTTTATCAAGTCTCCATAAAGATCGTGTCATGACTGTGATGTTCCAGCACAATTCAAAGTGTGGCTGGTTGTCTGATTTGTGTGTCAGTATCCACTGTTGATCACTAACTAGATCAACTGTATCATTTGAAATTGTCATTGTACCAATAAGCTTCATTTATGACTGACATGTGTCTTTAAAGAAAATTCTTCTTTCATCAAATATTTGATTACACAAAGATACAGCTCATACATAAAAGCAAAATAATGGCTCCATTCTCTGTAATTATTGGGGTTCAAAATTAAGAGTTGATTGCTTAGCCTCTTCCAAAGATGGGTAGTGAACTTTATTTGCTTAGTGTCATTATCAATGACTGTTTCTGATGTGTTTAAGA
Source organism: Ctenomys sociabilis (assembly GCA_004027165.1). Lineage (NCBI taxonomy): Eukaryota > Metazoa > Chordata > Mammalia > Rodentia > Ctenomyidae > Ctenomys > Ctenomys sociabilis. Next base: position 43,062 of record PVKA01014833.1, on the reverse strand, counting down.
CAATGCATGAGTTGTTATTATCGATGTTCAGACTGTCCTATCTCAAATTGGTCAGCACCCCTTCAGGCTCTCGAGTTATTTTGACAGGACTCCAGGATTTCTGGCTAGCCTCCTGCTATGAAACAATGTTCCAGACTCATTGCATGTGTCCAGCTCCGGATCTAGAACGCACTATCTTTCCAAGAAATTCTTTGCCATGGAAAATAGTATTGAAACTATAGTATGGGGTTTACATATAACTATTGTCACAAAGTTGATTCATATGTTTAGAGCTTTTCAATTGAGCTAACACTAGCTTTTCAACAGCAGAGTTAAGAAAACATGGAAAAAGAAAGTACATCCTTAGTTTGTATTGCTTTTCCAATTCAAATCTAAAAATATGTCTCTTGTCATTCTTAATTTATTTTTTATCTTTGTCTCATAGAAAAACCCTTTTTCCTAATGACATTAATGTCCTTGTTTGATTTATGCTGTGATTTATTAATTATATCTTCTACAATATATAAGCTATCTGTCAAGGGGGGGGCAGGGAGATGGCTCAGTAGATAAGCACTTGCCTGGCAAGCACAAGGGCCTGAGTTCAATTCCCAGTACCACCAACAAACAAACAAACATATAAGCTATTTGTGTTATATTATGTTGTGTTCTATTATAGTACAATTTTGGGAAAACAACACAATTATTAGAAATATGATCACTGAAACAGCTTAAGATCTTCCTTTCATGGCAGTCTTTTCTGTAGCACGTCTGAGTTGAAATGTAGTGTGAAACTTGACAGTTTTAAAGTGACTTGAGGGCCAGTCATACAACTCAACAGATTAAAGCACCTGCAGGCAGGCACAGAGGCAGGGAATTCAATCAGGGCCTGCCACGCCGACCCCCATCCATACCCCCTGCACACTGAGACTGCAATTGAGACTGGGCCTGGTGGCTTGCGCCAGTAATTCCAGCACTTGGGAGGCTGTAAATAAACAGATCACTACAACTCCCATCTAGTAGTGAGACCCTGAACACGCTGTAGACCCTTCCCGAAAATACAAAAATAAATAAATAAATTCACTTGAAATAATCCTTTGTGCTGCCCGCTGTATAAAGAAGTTAAATGTACTTCTTCAATTGTTGTATTTACTGCTTACATTTTTTAATTTCTCACTATTATTTAAAAATTTTCAAAATCAAATCTATAAAACAAATGACCTTCTCAGATACAAAACAAGGTCTATTCTACCCTATATTCCTGTCCTTTCTACCTTGCACCACCCAAGTCTATAATTGTTTTTAGGTTTTTGGCTCATGTTTCCAATGTTATTTTTGAAAACATAATCAAATATTTAGCCATACTTGTTCCTTCCCAATCCACTGAAGCAAATGAAATATAACACTGTACATATGCTTGTATTTGTTAGATGTTTATTTAGTAATATATTCTGGGGTCTCTATAAGCCCTATATTATATAATATTATATTAATTATATTGTATTTATTTATTTGAATCTTTTATTTATTTCTCTGGTACAGGATCATGCTACATAGCTTGGACTCATAGCTCCTTACCAGAGGTCAAACACAGGTCCTTAAGCTTGCCAGGCAGGCACTTAGACCACTGAGCTATCTCCCCAGTCCCAGATTAGATTTTAAATTGTGGTAAAATATACATAACATAAAGTTTCCTATCTTAGACCTTCAGGTGTACAATTAGGACCATTATGTACATTTACATTGTTGTACAACCGTTATCCATCCCTGAAATGCTTTTCAGTGTTGCAAAATTGAACAGTAACCTTGCAACCCTCCTTTCTTTCCGTTCTTAGCAAGGGCCATTCTTCGATCTCCATGAATTAACCTACTCTAGATTCCTCATGCAAGCAGAAAAACATACACTTTTGTAACTGGCTTGTTTCACTTAGCACTATGTCTTTAAAACTTATCCATGCTATAACATGTGTCAGATGGTCCCTCCCTTTTAAGACTAAATGCCATTAGCCGGGCATGGTGGCGCATGCCTGTAATCCCAGCACTCGGGAGGCTGAGGCAGGAGGATTGTTGTGAGTTCGAGACCAGCCTGAGCTACAAAGTGAGCTTAAGGCCAGCCTGAACTGCATAGTGAGACCCTGTCTCAAAAAGACAAAAAAAAAAAAAAAAAAAAAAAAAGACTAAATGCCATTCCACTGTATGCAGAACCACACATTTTTAAAAGCTATTCATTTATCTTAATGGACAGGCTGTTTCTAACTTTTGGCTATTGGGAACAAGGTTGGTATAAATTTGGGAGTATATGACTGTTACTTCTTTTTGAAAACTCCATCATACTTTATTGGAATAAATGTAACATAGTTTATTCAAATAGTCCCCAATTCTTTTTGATGGTTCCCATTCTTTTCTGATTAAAAATCAGAAAAAGAATGCTTTAATTCTGATTTAAAATAGAATTTATTTAGTCTTCAATAAGTGACCTTTCACACATGCAATTTCAACAAATAGTCTTTTATATATGCAGTTTCTTGGACAGTGAATCTTTAGGATATTCACAGTGATTTGAACAGTGATTGCTGGTTCAAAAAACATCCTGTGTAAAGCTAGATATTATCAAATCATCCTGCATGATCATTACAAAATTCTCCATTTCCACTAGCAATGGAAAATAGGGTGTGCTTCCCCAGTCACAGTGTGTATTGTCAAACTTTAAAAAAATTTCAATATAGATCATGAATTGGCATATTTTATTTGTTTTTCTTTTGTACTCAATGGACCATTTTTCTCATCCATATACTCTGTTCACTTTTCTATCCAGGTGATTGTTATTTTTCTTCTAATATTTAAGAAGCTTTTCAAATACTAGGAATACATACATACATATATATATATATATATATATATATATATATATATATATATATATATATATATTGTTGTGGATATTTATTTAGGATATGAGCCCGAGCCCTCTGTGATTTAGTTCCAAATGTTTGAGTTTCTTATCGGTGTTTTTCCTTTTGCATGTGATCACTTTTGCCATGGCAATATTAGCTTCTAGGAAGATGGGTGTAGATGAGAATTCTGGCTACCAGTAACTACTCAGAAACCATCAGAAGTGTTCTGCAGGCCTCAGAGGACTCCATTGATCTATCCAAAACATCTTACCTGTTCACTTTTGAACAGCCCATCTGTCCATCTACCTATCAACCTACTTTACCTAATTTAAGCAAGCAAAGTCTTTTAAATCATCCTAGATTTTAATAATGAGGAGAAGTTTGAGACCATAGTAAAGGGTCACAAGTGATGATTCACTTTTTCTGGACAATTATTTCATCATTTTTACATCATATACTTTTAACTGGATATTTCAGTGTCAGTTGATGAAACTCCATTTTTATCTTTTCATAGTTGTAATTCATTTCAAGCTTCTCACCTTGCTCAGGTGGCATCACTTCGTTAATAACTACTAACTACAGTTGGAATCCGTGTTACAATATTTCAGAAGTAGCTGCGCATATTGAATTAGACAGCTTAATTGAAAATCTCTTCAGAAGTTGTTTTTGTAAAGTACTCGCTCTCTCAGCAGCGCAGATGCAGGGGCACAGGGCATTCACTGAAGCTGAAGGACAGAAAAGTGAGCAAGTGGTCTCTTTGTTTGATCCTATAAACAGACCAGTCAGTTTTTTTTTTAAATGAGAGTCTTCATTAATCTTATTTATTCTAATACTAGCTCAAACCACTCACATATTTTAGCTTTTACAGGGATGAGTGGTCAGAAACTAAAGATGGCAAGAAAACTGAGTGTCACAGGAGCAACTGGAGAAAATCTGATGCCTGTCCCTTACCACTAGTGAAACAACAGCAAAGCAATTTTCTTTTTGACATTTGTAAACTCATATCATCATTTTATTATGGAATCAAGAGATAATGTTGTTTTCCTCATATTTAGATGTCAGTTTAGCTGTGCAGTTGAAGATCTGTTCCTTTCTAGTTTGAATAAATAGATTCTATTGGTAGCTAACAAGCTTTGAACTTAAGATACACGTTGTTTGTGGCACTATAATGTCACATAATGTGTTCAAAAGAAAGGGCAACGTGTCTTGTCACAGAGTAACTCTGACCCACTTCCCCTTCCAACTCCATACGTCACTGAAGACACTAGCTTCAGTCCTGTGTATATGATGAATGAATGAAGCCTAGCTCATAGCCAATAAAAATGGAAAGGAGACAAATGCAAAGTGCAAGAGGACCAACACAGCTGGCAAGTAATTGTGTGGGTCACAGAAAATAAGCTACTTTGGAAGGAAAATAATTATAATAAATTATTGAAGTACAATAAAGGTGCTTTTTAAGATTTTATGCAAGTGTAAATTATTTCTGATTTTGAATTACTTTTTGTTTATCATATTAGCACTATAGCACCTCCTTCTTACAGCAGACCTTAAAATTACTCTGTGAAGGAAGTGCAAAAACCACTTACCAAAAAAATTGTGCATGAAAATTCTTTTCCTAAAAGTCTTTCATTTATGAAGACTTTATTGCATGCCTACTACGTAACATGTGCTGTTCTGGGTTTTGTTTTGTTTATGGTTGTTGTTGTTGTTGTTGTTGTTTAGACAGGGTTTCAATATGTAATCTAGACTGGCCTTGAACTCAGTAATGCAGTCCGGGCTGCCCTTGAACTTGTGATCCCCTGCCTCAGCCTCCCAGGGGCACCACCACACCTGGCTTAGCCTGTGCCATTCTTAGCACTGGGTTCTGTTCTATAGGAACATAGTAGGAAATGTGGGGAACTGGGAAGAAAGAGCAGTTCCTGAAAAAGATAATCACCAATTTCATATACAGATTATCAGGAGCTAGCATGGCCCAGACAGGAGTTTCTAAAGAGAGGTGAAAAGACAAAGTGAAGCCCAAGTGGAAGAGATAGCGTGACTGAAGTCATGGAAGTAAATTATCTCATGGTCTGTGAAAGCTAACTACAAATATCTTAGTAATTTGAGTGGTAAAAGGTAGAAGCAAAAAAACAGGTAGGTACTGGATCATGCTCATGACTATAAGGCCCTGAGCATCCTATAGGAAGGGTGAACTCACTGAATGGCTTTAAATGAGAAATGATACGATTAGATTTGTGTTGTGGGTTGCCGAGATGCTGCTTAGATGGCACCACTGAATGGAACAAGTCTAAAGGCAAGAGATTCAAGCAATAGATGACTGTTTGAAATGAAAGATATAAGGTCAGGACCACAGGGCCATATAGTATGGGATGGAAGGTTTCAAAACTATTTAGGCAAGAAAAGTAGCAGAATTTGCAATTGATTGATGGTGATGGAGTCTATTCAGTTAGGAAGGAATAAAGGATGGCTCCAAAAACAAGACTGAGGAAGCCAACAGCTCAGCCATGTTAACTTTCAGATACCTGGGCAACTTCTTAGGAGTAATTAATATTCACGCCAGAGGCATGTAGGAGAGGCCTTGATAATTAAGTCATTAGCAGTGGGATGGTTATTAAAATATAAGAAATGAGATTGCCAGGGCTGGAGAGATAGCTCAGCAGTATAAGCGCCTGCCTGGCAAGCACAAGGACCCAGGTTCAATCCCCAATACCACATGCCATGCTGACCACAGAAACAAGTGTTGGGGAGGCTGATCCAGGGGCATCACTACCAGTCTGAGCTACATAGAAAAACACTCTAACAAATACATAAATAAATAAATAGATTAGAAGAAAAAAAAAATAAGATAGTCTAGAAACAGTTGGGAAAAAGGGAAACCCTCATAACATTTATGAGAATGGCAGAGTAAGGAGGTATCAAGTAAGAAACACAGAAAGAAGCACCCTAGAGACACAGCTGTCTACTCAGCCTGCGTCAGCATGATAAAATACCTGAGATCAGAATGGGGAGATGGCTCAGTGGAATAAGCTCTTCCCTGGCAAGTGCAAGAGCCCGAGTTCAATCTCCAGTTCTGCCGAAAAAGAAAAAAAAAAAGCACCAAAAAATACCTGAGATCAACAAGTTAAAAGAGGAAATGTTTAAATTTTGGTTCATGGTTTCAGAGGGTTCAGTCCTTTGCCCTTAGCTTCCTTGTTCTTGGGCCTGCCGTGAGGCAGCACATCATGGTGGAAGCAGTTTAAGAGAAAACTAGGGGCTAGGTAAATATGTCAGTGATCTAACTGCCTGCCTGACAAACAGAAGGACTAAGGTTCAATCCCGGTGCCACATGCCATGCTGGCCCAATGCCTTGCCAGCCACCAGATCCAGGGCAGTTGTATACACCTATAATCCAGTGCTGGGGAAGCTGAAACAGGAGGATCACTATGAGTCTGAGCTGTGTAGTGAGACACTGCAATCAGTCAATCAATAAATAAATAAATATTTTTTTTTTTAAAAAAAAGAAAAAACTATTCACTTCATGGCCATTGGAAAGCAAAAGAGAGACGAAAGAAGGAACCAACATCCCAATATCCCATTCAAGGGCATGTTCCCACTGACCTAATTTCCTCTGGGGTGCTCCATCTACCTCCCAATAGCAGCACACACAGCAACTAAGCCTTTAGTACATAGGCCTTTGCTGAACATTAAAGATCCAAACCTAACACAAGTAAAAGCACCAGAGTCTGATGCCAAGAAAGTAAAGTGTTTCAGAAAAGAGAAGATGCAAAAGGTACAAGAGTAACAGATTTTCAATGTAATTTAGATGTCATTCTGTGTTCTCATCAAGTCTTACGCACTTTAAAATTGCACAAGTACTCATATGAATTCAGTACTTTAAATTATTACACATCTATCAGATCTTAGATGTATTTGACTTTATATTCCAATAAATACTTAAAGCAATTGAAAAGTGTTGCATAGAACTATTACAAAGTGGAATGGAACAGAAGAAACTAGAGTTTTCAAGTGGAAAAAAGATCAGTGAATAGAAATAGCTAATGTAGAATATTCTTTCAACAAGTTTGAAGGTGAGAATGAAACAGGATGATATTCTGATGGTTGGTAAGAAAGAATGCTAAGAGAAAGAACATTTTTATTATTTAAATGAATTTTGCATGTTAAGTTTTTAATGCTATTTTACTAAATATCATGCTCCATGATTTAAAAAAATAAGACATTTTGTGTTAAGTTCATCACAATTAGACAATGTATACATAATATTTTACTTGGCTATAAATTGTATTGCTTATAGTTCATGAATCTGTCTCCTTCTTTCTTTAGAATCCTGACCCCAATTCTGGGGTGAACTGCATTGATTCATTACAAATAGAAGGATATAATTTGATAGTTGCTGGAACCCTAAATGGTATGATCATCCTGTGGAATTTTGTAGCATCTACTGTCAAAGAAATGTAAGTTGTATTTTTGCCTTAAGTAATATAAAAGTTGTAATGAAGAAGAGCCAACATCAAATACTAAAAAAAGTAATAGACAAAAGTGATGATGACTCTCAAAGAAGGATTTCTTGGATGCTTTACTGCATTCATGAACAGACTGTTTTTTTGGGGTTTTTTTTTTGTCTTTTTGAGACAGGGTCTCACTATGCAGTTCAGGCTGGCCTTCAACTCACTTTGTAGCTCAGGCTGGTCTTGAACTCACAACAATCCTCCTGCCTCAGCCTCCCGAGTGCTGGGATTACAGGCATGCGCCACCATGCCCGGCTATGAACAGACTGTTCTTAATGTCTAAGTTTCGGAGTGCATATAAAGAGGAACCTTTACATCTGAGTATGCAATCCCTTCATGTGTGACCATATTCCAATGTACGGCCTCAACAGATACTTAAGATTTATAATTATTTCCAATACTAATATCATGACAACTTCAAACATACATATCCAATTGTTTACTGGCATTTTCAATCTGGATTGCTACCAAGATGTTTGAGCCTCATAATACTTAAAACTACTTCCCAAACTAACCCTCTTCCTATATTCCCTCCACCATCTACTCAGTCCCACAGTCAAGTGGTTATATGCCTCTGGTATGGCATTTCCTTTCTTTGTTTCTTTCTTTGTTTCTTTGTTTCTTTCTTCTTTCCTTTCCTTCTTTCCTTCCTTCCTTTCCTTTCCTTCTTTCCTTCTTTCCTTCTTTCCTTCTTTCCTTCTTTCCTTCTTTCCTTCTTTCTTTCTTTCTTTCTTTCTTTCTTTCTTTTTTTGGCAGAACCAGGGATTGAGCTCAGGCCCCTTGCCAGGGAAGCACTTATTCCACTGAGCCATCTCCCTGGCCCCTGGCATTTCCTTTCATTCAAAAACATATTCTATATATGGTACAAGATGGTACTAACAAAGGCCAAAGTAGCAGATAAAATTTTGCATCTCAACCACTCAGAAGATGCTCTGTGGCATGACTGTGCCCCCTGCCATCCTTTTCTACCTATTCTTGTTACTGATTACAAAGGAACTGAGGTAACACTGTATTATTTGAATAGATATACTGTAAACAACAAGCTTATCCCCAGATATGTACAAGCTCATGTCTGAACTCACTAGGGCAAAGGGGTTTGTAAAATTTTAAGGAAATAAGATGACCAAGATCTTAATAATAAATAAAAAGAAAATTAAAAATATAATATAAGCATTTTGGGGAGAAAAGATAAATATATAAAGGAGGGAAGATAAATTTGGGGAAGACAAGGGAAAGGAACATAAAAATCCATAAGCAACCTCTGTCTCTATTTATAGCACCTGACTACTAGCTTATCTGGACTCTGCACCCTTTTCCTACCCAAGTTTGAATCATAACTCATCAGTTTTAGCCACTTTTGAGAATAAATAATGCTCTCTTCCTTGGACAGTGGACTTATTCTCTTTTGAAGCTTTATTTGAAATAGCTATTTCTACACAACCATCTCCACACTTCAGTCTGTGTTCTCCTTGACCCTGTCCCTACAATTCTTGCCATCCTTTTACTCCTCTTAGTCACCCTTTTGCCTTTTTTCCTGACTGCATTCTTGTTATTTGATACCTATATCCTAATGTACTGTACCACTCCTCACCTTATTAATGCAGTTTCATCCTTAGAGTGTTATCTTAGGTATGACTCACTACTAAGAAATGAAAGCAAACAGAATCAAATGACCAAGGCTAGTCACAGCCTAAAGAGGGACAGCTCTCCTGAGACTGCTCTCAGTTCAAAGAAAGAGATCCTCCTTGTTGAAGTGGTAGGCATTTTGCCAAGAGATTCATGCAAATCCAGTAGTCAATCAGAGAACAGCAACTATTAAGGATTACACAAATGACACTGGAGTAGGCCTGGGGAGATGGCTCAGTGGAATAAGCACTTCCCTGGCAAGTGCAAGGGCCTGAGTTCAATCCCCAGATCTGCCAAAAAAATAGAATCATTGGATCATTTTGCAAAATATGTAACTATGTAAGGTAATTTAGCTTCAGCCCTAAAGGTTCTAAAATTGCAAATAGTTTCCATATTCATAATGGAAGGCATTTATTCATCTACCTCAAACTGTGCTTAAGATCTGTTCACCAGTTAAGAAAAAAAAGCCATCATCTACAGAACAGAAATCTCTAAAAAGTTTGAGAAATCACCAAGCCCATAAACTTGTCTTTTGAGGATGATTCACGCCCCAGAATATCTCCTTCATCACTGTGTTAGTTAAATTTCCATCACTGTAACAAATGTCTGAGATAATCAAGTTAATAAGACAAAAGATTTATTTTTAAGCACAATTTCAGAGGTTCCAGCTCTGGAATCAATTGGATCAATCAATTGGCCCTCTTGCTTTGGGCCTGAAGCAAAGAAACAGATCATGGTAGGGCTGTTCACATTGGGACAGACAAGCAAAAAAAAAGGGAGAGAGGATGTGGTGGTATCCCACGACCCCTTCAAGGCCATACCCGCAGTGAACTAAAGACCTCCCGCTAGGCCCACCTCAAAGTTCTCACCATCTGCCAAACAAGGACCAAGCCAGTAACACATGGACCTTTAAGGGACATTTCCAGATCAAAACTGTAGCAAACACTCATCACCTCAAATTATCAGAGCATTGCCATGAAAGGAAAAGAGATAAGCTGCTAAAAGGTCAACTGGCTACAAGGAGCACTGAGTACAATTCCAGGAACCAAGCATGAAGTACTGGTGTAGGCACCTAGGAACTTTTACTGTTTCCAAGCCACTGCCTAGGAAGGTGTATCAGTCTTGGAATCTGAGTCCACAGGGGAGTTAAGCAGCAAGAGCAATTCAATCATGCATTTACCTGCTCTTATTCAACTATAAACTCTTAAGGGTTAGAGTCATGTTTTATTCAATTTTGTCACTCTCTATAGTACAGTTCTATTACTTAAATTTTAAACTGCATTAGGCTTCCAGGATATTCCTCCACAGGATTATAAAAATCCAAACTCTATAGATAGAAAGACTTATCTGATTCATTGAATTAATACCTTGAAGCCATTAAATAATCATGCAGTGCATAAAGCCTTATGTTAAAAAAGACAGTCAGGGCTGGCAATATAGCACAGCAGTCTCAAGCACCTGCTTTGGCAAGCTTAGGCAGGCACAGGGGAATGCAGTTCAACCCCTAGCCACTCCAGGTTTGGGCCTGAAGCAAAGAAACACATCATGGGCTGTTCACAGGGTGGGCTGAGCCAGCCAAAAATAAAAAAAAAGAAAAGAAAAGAAAAAAAGACACAGTCAAACTCTACCTCTCTGAATTTCACTTTATGTTCAAAGTACCAACATTTTAGGAGTTGTTTGGGTCTGTGTGGGGTATATAATGAATAATTTGTGAACTTTGTCATGCAAAGGTATATTCTTTTCAGGTACCATCCTGAAAGTTGCTCCACTGTAGACCTAGACCTGGACCCCAAGCGCTTTAGGATTAATGACATACTGTTCCTCTTCCGTTCCCCTGAATGTGCAAGGTAAGCCAGTACTTAATGATCAAGTAACCCCAGCTGGGATTTATATAGGTGACATAAAGAGTTTTCTTTATCCCAGGATTAAAGAGGAGAGACTAGGAAAGAAAAACACAAGTTAAATTGACATCTTGGCTTCCTTCAACTTTCTTCCCTTTCATCATCTTTATATAGTTGGGGTGGTTCTCAGGGGTCCGATGTGCTGTGTAGTCCCTGATCATGTCAACCTCTCGGCATCCTTTCCCACAGTGGCCAGAAACGGACAATAAAAATGTTCATTTGGCCACACTTTTATCCAAAACCTCACACCATGATTACTGGTGTGAGCCCAGAGTAGGACTTGTCATGCAAGGATGGAAGCTCATCTTAGAGGTTTCACATACTGGCAACTAAGCAATTGCCATGTATTCCTGGGAGAGGAGGAGAATTCTTCTTAATATTTAAGTAAGAACATTTCCCTATTTAAGTTTACATGAGTATTCTGGTTTTGAGACAATCAACAAAGGTAAACACACATCTGGGGAGAACTCAATGTTTTCTGAGCTAGCAGGGAGTCACCCATTGATGAGCCAAAATACAACACATTCCCTTGCCCTACCTGTGTGCTTGAAATTTCAACAAAAATTAGTTGAAGATTATTTTGAGGATTTATTCAATGCACATCAGCAACAGGACCCTTAGCCATGTCTCAGTCCATTTCAGCAAAGCAGAATGAAACCAGAATGACCCACTATACAGCAGGAAATTAGCCGGGCTCTTCAAGAAATTAGCCAGACTTCTTGGGCTCTCTATCACTACCCTACTTCCAGCCACTCCACCATCAAGAGCTTCCGGGATTAAGTCTAGCTTCAGTAGTGAGACAAGGCAGACTTTAATGTCCCAGACCTTAATTTCTAAGGCTCCACCAATATCATATTAATGAACATTTGTTACACATAATATAAGGTGTGATTGGTTTTCTGAGTGTCCCAGTACCCACAGATGATGGAAATCAACTAAAATTAAAACAGAGAGAAATGCTTTTTGATATGAGAGAATGTCTTTAACTTTTCATCCTTTGGATTCCTTACTACTTTTGTAGGAGATTGAGTCAAGAGTCTATATGCTCTTCATCCCATTGTGAATCTAGCAAAGGTGCACAGAGTAGTAAGGTAAGTCAGACGCAGCATATGCCTTCTTGCTACACCCACCATTGGCTCAGAGATAAGAGTATCCAAGCCCCTCTTTTGATGTAAGGCAAAGGCACAAAACTTCAATATATATTTGTAAAACCTTTTTGAAAATCAATGTCTACATCTTTTGTTTTTTTTTAAAAAGCCTTCACATCTGCAAATAATCAATACATAATCACTAATAAAACAAATTATCCAGGCTGGCTTAGCGGTGCATGCCTGTAAATTCAGTTACTTGGGAGGCTGAGGCAGTAGAATTTCATGTTTGAGACCAGCTTGGGAGACTTGGTGAGACTGTCTCAAATAAAAAAGGCTGGGGATACAGCTTAGTGGAAGAGCACTTGTCTAACATTGTAAAGCCCTGGGTATAATTTCCAACACTGAAAATAAATAAGATAAATGGTGTTTGTTATTTTTATACTCTATGATAAAAAGTAATTTTAGACTTTATCTCTTTCTAAAAGGTATTATATTGCATAAGAAAAGAGCTTAGATTGTAATTATAGTTATTGCAACACATAATGTAATGCAGTTTTCAATATGTTTTGTTCTCAGTTCAAAATTTACATATTTTATACACTGTATTTCTAATTAGGGTTTTGTTTGAAGAAACATTTTCACAGCAATTTTTTAAACTTTTATTAGCACATGTTTACAGTACATAATGATTACATTCACAGCAGAAAATTGCTACATGTAGGTAACACATTTCACTTCTTTTTTTTACCTTTGCTCAACCCTCTTTTATTTTTCCAGCATCAGATTTATTTCTCTTATCAGACCTTACAGATTGAAAGCCAGACTAATTAGGCCAACAAACATACAAAATATGTAAGGCAACTGTACTAAGTCAGGGTACATTGTTAGATACATTGTCCATGTCAGCAAAAATTATTTTAAAATGACTTGCATAGTAGAATATAAAAACTTACATGGATAAAAGTGAAAGCCAGAAACGCTTGCACTTCAATCCAAGTTTCTATTATCTGATTAGCTTTAGAGGTATCACTTGATTTGAGTTTCTATTGTCTCATCAGTAAACAGTAATACAAAGTTGTATAATTGTAAGAAGAGTTGGTAATATATACCAAAAAATTGGCATGCATTGGATGTTTAGTTATTTTTGTCATTATGCTATTCCTGAGTCATAAGAAAAGTGTTGTGATAGAAATTTCCTATTTACCCACAATCTGTGAAATACTTCTTTTTCCAAAGAACTAAATTATAATAAGTTTGACATTAATGCTTAGGAGCGCAAATTCATTTACCTGGAGAATCTACTCCTCCAATGTCTTTTCCTTACAATTTCATAAAAAATATTTTCTCCTCTTCTGTCATTCAGGGAAGCAAGCAAAGCATACAGGACAGTGAGAGTAAAGGTGGGTGTCACTCTTTCCTTTGTAATAAAATTTCCTTTTATTTCTGTATTTTTGTGGCGATGGGAATGGAAACAGCTAGTTTACAAACAGGGACTTTAAGTGATGGAATATAGTACTTTTTCCCTAGAGCACAATTCCCATTTGTGCAACATAATAAGACTACACACGCAGTTTTCAAAAGAGATGTATGTAACAGACTACTCTTGATAAATATATGTTCTCATTGTGACCAAATATTGGGATGCTATGAGATTTTTTAGTCTAATAGGCAGAATTTCTGTTCTCATGATACCTTTTAAAACGTGAATTCTATCTGACATACACAAAAGTGAGGTATATAGAACTCCAAGTAGCCTTAACCAAAATAAATCTACACCCAGACACATAATAATCAAGATCCTAAATATTCAACAAAGAAACAGAATCTTAAAAGCTGTGAGAGGAAAGAAATGGATCACCTAGATATTCACCAAATAAATGGAAAGGGAAGCTCATCCAAATCACAGCAGAATTTTCCACACAAACTATCAAGTCAAGAAGAGCTTAGAGTAAAGTACTTTAGGTCCTGAAAGAAAACAACTTCCAACCCACATTAATATCCCCTGAAAAACTATCTTTCAAAATTACTGGAAAATAAATTACCTCCACAACAAAGAACTGAAGAAATTCATTACCACCAAACCAACCCTACAAAGAGTATTAAAAGATATTATAGAAAGAAACAGAACTACTCACAACTTTAATAACAACAGAAAGGGACACCAAACAGACTGTTATGGTTTGGGTCTAGGTGTCCTCCCAAAGCTTCATGCAGTCATGGGATGGGGACTTCTAGAGTTTGAGATTAATTCATGATCCACAGAGATTATGGGCCTTAGTACTGCTGGGATTATGGGTGTGAGTACTACTCCCAGCCTGGGGTGGATAGCCTCAGTGCAACTTAAGAGAGACAGACTTCCTCTCTGTTGCTGTTGTTGGTGCTGCTCCTCCATTTGGCTCTCTTGCTCTTTGCTGCCACCATGAAAGGTTTCTCTCTGCCATGTGCCCCTCTGCCTTGGAGCCAGATGAATATGGACTGAACCTCCAGTAACTGTGAGCTAAATAAACCTTTCCTTCCTTCAGTTTTGGTGTTGGGTATTTGTCCCAGCAACAAGAGAAGAGTAACTGAGGCACAGCCCAAGTAATTAGACAGAGGGACAAAGTTGGGAACTACAGCAGGAAAATAGCAGGACAAAGATAAGCCAAACACATATCAGTAACGACCATTGATGTAAGTGGACTCCATACACTAATCAAAAGAAGCAGACCGGCAGAGTGGATCAAGAAACAAAATCCAACAGTATGCTGTATACAAGAATCACATTTAACTCAGAAGGAAATTCATAGACTGGGGAAGTTGAAGGACTTAAAACAATACTTCAGATGACAAGATCCCAGAGAAAAGGAGTAGCGATTCTGTTTGCTGACAATGTGAACTTCAAGAATAATCAAGAGAGATAAAGAAGGTCACCGCATACTTGTTAGGGGGAAAACTTCAAGAAGATGAGATAACAATCATAAATACAAATGGCCCAAATACAGGAGCTGTCTTACTCAACTGTGTAAGACAAATTTTAACAGGTATGAGAAATCAAACAGCAATGCAATCATAATGGGGGACTTTAACACTTGACTGTCACAAAGAGATAGAACAACTTGACAAAAAATCAGCAAAGAACAGAACTAAACCAAGCTTGTGAATAAGTGGATTCAGTAGACCTTTATAGAAAGTTGCACCCAACAACATCAGAATACACACTGCACATAGGACAGTCTCTAAATTAGACTACAGATTAGACCATAGACCATACTTAAGTAAATGCAAAGGAATTGAAATTATCCTATGTGTATTATTCGACCATAGTGCAATGAAATTGGAATTTATTGACAAAACAACTTTTAAAACTCAACAAATACATGAAAAATAAAATCCTCCTGAACAACCAATGAGTCACAGGTGAAATTAAAGAAGAAATTAAACAATGTTTACAGTCAAATGAAAAATGCAGATACAACTTTACTCTCATCAGATGAAAAACACAGAGAAAATGGACAGTTCTGGATATATACGAATTACCAAAGTTAAATCAAGAAAATACAAAAATCCTGAATAACCCAATATCCATCTACAAACTTGAAGATATGATAATAATAATTTAAAAAAACCCTCACCAACAAAAGAAAGCCCAGGTCCTGGTGGATTTACAAGTGAATTCTATAAGAAATCTAAAAAAGATGTAATGCCAATTCTTCTCAAACTCTTTAGTGAAATTAAAATGGAAACAACTCTCCCTAACTCATTTCTGGAGCAAGTATTACCCTGATACAAAAACCAGAAAAAGAAAACTACAGGCTAATCACCTTAATGAACATAAATGCAAAAATCCTCAATAAAATACTAGCACACAGAATGTATCAAATTATTAAGATTATACATCATGACCAAGTGGGATTCATCCCACTAATACAGGCAGGATTCAATATATACCAATCCATGTTTAATACAGTATATCAACAGAGCCAAGACAAAAATCACATGATAATCTCAATACATGAAGAAAAATTTTGAGAAAGTCCAATACTTATTCATGACAAAAAAGAAAACAGAAAATCAGAATAGGTGGTCTTTACCTCAATCTGATAAAAGCGATCTATGACAAACCAACAACCATCATCATAATAAATGGACAAAAACTGAATGCCTTCACTTTAAAAATCAAGAACAAGACAAGTATGTCCACTGTCACCACTCCTATTCAATATAGTTCTGTAAACATTAACCACAGCGAGAGAAAAGAAATAAGGATAACAAAGGAAGAAGTAAAACTATCATTATTTGCAGATGACATGATACTGTACATAGAAGATCTCAAAACCTCAATGAAAAGACTAGTAGACTTAATAACCAAGTTCAGTAGCATAGTTGGATACAAAGTCAACACTCAATAATCAAACATTTCTATACAAAAATAACGAATGCACCAAGAGAGAAATTAGGGAAGCCACACAATAGCACTGACACAATAATATCCCCAAAAATGAAATACTTAGGAATCATTCTCATAAAGTAAAAGATCTATGCAGTGAAAATTACAGAACTCTTAAAAAAAAGAGAGAGAGAAGAGGATATCAGAAAACGGAAAGATATTCCTCACTCATGAGTAGGAAGAACCAACATTGTGAAAATGGCCATACTCCCAAAATTGTTACATATATTCAGTGCAATCTCAATTAAAATACCTTCTCCACTGTTGGTGGAAATATAGAGTGGTACAACCACTGTGAAAACTCAGTGTGGAGATTCCTCAAAAAACTAGGATTATGCTCCACAGTCAACTCGACGATTCTCCCCCTGGGTATTCTTCCAGAACAACTGAAAACGCCATACAACAGCAATATATGTGCAATCATGTTTATAGCAGTGCAATTTTTCATAGGCAAGATAAACTTGAGATTTCATAGGTAAATGGTGCAACTAGAGACCATACTCATAAGTGAAATAAATGAGACCCACATGTGTAAACATTGGATTGTCTCCCTAGTGTAAGAAACTGAAAGAGTAAATAAAATCCAAAAGGTAAAAAAGGAAAGAACAACTGGAGATAGATAGATAGATGATAGATAGATAGATAGATAGATAGATAGATAGATAGATAGATAGATAGATA
>PVKA01014833.1:0-25862 GCA_004027165.1 Ctenomys sociabilis | reverse complement strand
TTTTATCATCAAATGGTTTGCTCAGATTAATAGATTCAGTTATGCAAAATGGGACATATGATTGAATATTACCACATGCTTTCAAGAAATCTTAAATTTTTGTTCTTGATTCTCATTTTTACCTTTTTTTAAAAAAAAATACTTTAAAGAGAGTAAAATCATTAGAAGCACATTTAGAAGACCAAGATGACAGGTATTTCAAGCATGGTTTTTGTATTACACATTTCTGTACTCAATGTA
Organism: Ctenomys sociabilis; assembly: GCA_004027165.1. Lineage (NCBI taxonomy): Eukaryota > Metazoa > Chordata > Mammalia > Rodentia > Ctenomyidae > Ctenomys > Ctenomys sociabilis. The sequence continues at coordinate 25,622 of PVKA01014833.1, read as the reverse complement.
GTTGCTTAGTTCACAGATAACAACATACAGAGTTAGTTAAGGTGAGAATTCTATCCTTTAACTCCTATTTTCAAAAACCTGTTGGAAATTATTAGGACTACTGCCTTATCCAACTTGTATATATACATGTATGGTTTTGCCCCTACCTTATTTCCTAACTTTTTTCCTTTCTCTCTCTTTGTTGTTTAATCCTTAAGTTAATGCTTAAATTTTTAACCATTATTTCATGCTTAAATCTGATAACATGAACAACTAATTTGAAGACAATAACATGGACTATAACAACCATTGTTGAATTCCTATCATCTTGCTTTATGAAATTCTTTATCGTTTCTAATTTTTTCATTTTTTATCCTTTTTACATTTTTAAAAATGTGTATTTTGGATTTTAAAAATCTACATTATTACAATGTTTCTTAGTTTCCAGTTCATTTTCTTAAAACTTATAGATTTATAAGCCAAACTTTTACAGTAGAAGTAAAAATATGTCTTTTGGATTTTTCAAGTGATCCAGAGTCTAATATTTAAAACTTTTCTTAGGGCTGGACAAATAGCTCAGCAGATTAAAGCGCCTGCGGACCAGTGGTTTGATCCCCAGGCCTGCTGTGCTGGCCCGGCCCCAGGGCACATTGAGATGGCAATTGAGACTGGGCGTGGTGGTGTGTGCCTGTAATCCCAGCTCTTGGGAGGCTGTAAACAGGCAGATCACTACGAGTCCAGTCTAATAGTGAGACCCTCAACACCCTGTAGACCCTTCCTTAAAATACAAAAAATAAAAAATAAAAATATTTTCTTTGATTATTTTTTTCTGACCTATATTCTCTCAAGTTAAGCAAAAAAAGAAAGAAAATATGTATATATGGAAAAATATTTTGTTTTGCTATTTTCCTGCCTGATAACTCTTTAAAATTCCCAAAAATTTGGAGTTCTAATTACTACAAATACCATAGTAGCTCATTAATTTCTTTAACAGGTGAATACACAGATATAATCGGAGAGCAACAGCCAGTAGGCAAAAAGGGTCCCATCTCTGCAAATTTAACAGAACCTCAGCCCCCCATCGTGGTCACTGCTCATGAGGACGGACACCTTCGCTTGTGGACTCTGGAGGTGATGAAACTTGGTATTTCCTGTGAATAAGAAAGAGTGAAGACACAGAGGATGATTAAATGAATGCCTGCTATATGGCATCCAGTTCTAATATTCTTCAACCTTCCAGCCAAGCATGGTTTTGCAGGCTGTTGTCATTATCATGTTACTCATACTTTACAATGGGCCAGCACTAAAACTCAACAGTTTAAGTCATCTAAAAGGACACTAATTTTGAGTCTTTTAAGCTAAGTACACCATTAAATATTGCATTGGATAATTAAACAATATTAAAGTATATTAGCATAGCAAAATAATATAGGAATATTGAAATGCCAAGCATATAAAAAATATTTTAATGAGAAAACTATTGGAAGATAGTTTATCACTTTCGGTGTACTTAAGCCTTTTACTATGTTAGATTTTTATTTTATTTTATTTCATTTTATTTCATTTACTATCAGAAATCAAGCTCAGGACTTTGTGTTTGCCAGGCAGGCACTTAGGCCACTGAGCTATCTCCCTAGTCTTTTTTACTATTAAAAAAAGTTATTATATCAGAAGACTTTTAATGATTTGGGGTGAAGGATGGGCAATCCAAATTAGAGGATAGCTGAAAAAAGGATCTTAATCAAACTGAGGAGGATGACAACATAGCCCTTAGAATGATTTTTTTTTTTTTTTTTTTTTTTTTTTGACTGGCTCAGACTGCCTTAAGGGTGAGTCTGGTAATGCAAGTGGAGGTGGGGATCGAACCACAGTATCCTGCACCTGACTGCATTTGCATGAGCAGGCAGTTAAACAACTGAGCTAACCGGCAGGCCCCACCCCCGTTTTTTAAGGGAAGGGTCTACAGAGTGTTCAGGATTTCAATACTAAATCAGACTTGTAGTGATTCGCCTGTTTGCAGCCTGGTAAGATCCGGGATTACAAGGGAGCATCACCATGCCCATCACTCAACTGCCATCTCAACATACCCTAGGGGGCGGGCTGGCACAGCAGGCCCTGGGGATTGAACCTAGATCCCTGAACCTATTTGCAGGCACTTTAATCTGCTGAGCTATTTGGCTGGCCCAACGTAGCCCTTAGAAAGGCAGGGGAGGTGACCCCACATGAGGAAAGGCTCCTTCCTGTGGCAACAGCATTGTGTGACAGATAACCAGGCTCAACAGCACAGAACAGCATGGCTGTCCACCATGTTAGCTCCAAGACTGTCCTTGGGTCTAGTTTATTAGTGAAACCTCTGGTTTGAAACTAGAAAATATTCCTAAAATAATCTTTGTTATTAAAGCAATGCCTGTTTTTCCTTTGACAAGTGAAAGACTGAAACAACAGGAGCTATTATAGCCAACTCCAGTTTCGGGGATCATGTAGCAGATTTAATCTTTGTTTTTTTTTTCTCTTAAGCAAAATGTTTACTGTCCAAGCAAGGTAATATGTGTGAAGAACACCTTTCTTATGGCTGCCTTGTGTTGAATACAAAAAAAAAAAACAGAACTTAATTTGAATCTCCCACATTTCTTTATTTTGTACCAATATCCAAAAGCAGATATTTCTGAAAATAGAAATACTCCCAATGAAGATACACTTAAACCTGAAAAGAATGTTTAAGAAGTGTGTGTAATTAGTGATACAATCAAAAGAATTGCATGAAAAGGGTAGTTACTAGGCAACCTATAATCAAGATTCTAGATGTTGTACTATATACTATACAGTTGCCCATACCTTTGGGGTATTTATTTTCAAAGAAATAAGTCCCTAAGAATAGTTTTAAATTACTTTGGTCACAAAGTAGAGAAACATGCTTTATCAGTAAAGCTAATTTTTTAGATACAGTATACAGTAAAGAGAGAAATCCAATTTCATTATGAAAAGTTTGTAAAATGTTTTACCATAGAAAAAGCCTTATTCGCATTGTTCTTTCTTCAGGGAAGACTACTGAAAGATATGTTACCTTTCACCAAACATTCTGCAATTTCACTGACATCACTGTATACCGACTCCTGTGCCAGGGTACTGCTGGCTGGAAATGTAGGTAAGTCACTACTCATATATTTGGCTAGAAGCATTTTAACATGTATGACATGAAAAATGGGTGTAGGAAAACCACTTTTACTGACATTTCTTTAGACCAAAAAAGCCTAAGAGCTACACTCAAGCATGGCAAAGTTATTAATAGATGTTTGTGTAAATGGAAAAATAAAAGAATGTCAGGAAAACCTATTTTATTCTTATTTAAAACAAGGTATTCTGTCCTTCCATCTTTAAAATGGTTATATAGTTACCCATCACCTTATCTTAGCTTATTAGGAATAATTTAGCTCATTGAATGTGTCAGTGGGTATGCCCTCTTCACTAGCACAGTGAGGCCTATTAGCGAGTAACCACGTCGAAGGGACCTGCAGATGGCATTGATCTTGGCACCACCTACTCCCGTGTGGGTGTCTTCCAGCACAAAAAGGCGGAGATAATTGCCAGTGATCATGGAAATCGAACCACTCTAAGCTATGTCGCTTTCACTGATTGGAGATGCTGCAAAAAGTCAAGTGGCTACGAACCCCACCAACACAGTTTTTGATGCTAAGCATGATTGGACATAGATTTGATGGTGCTGTTGTCCAGTCTGATACTAAGCACTGGCCCTTCATGGTGGTGAATGATGCAGACAGGCCCAAGGTTCAAATAGAAAACAAAGGAGAGACAAAGAGCTTCTACCAGAGGAGGTGTCTTTTATGGTGCTGACAAAGATGAAGGAGACTGCAGAAGCTTATCTAGGGAAGGCTGTTAGCAATGCTGTGGTCACTGCGCCAGCTTACTTGAATGGCTCTCAGCATCAGGCAACCAAAGATGCTGGAACTATTGCTGGTCTTAACGTACTTAGAATTATCAATGAGCCAACTGCTGCTGCTGTTGCTTCCAGCTTGGACAAAAAGGTTGAAGCTGAAAGAAATGTGCTGATTTTTTACATAGGAGGTGGTACTTTTGATGTGTTAATCCTCACTACTGAAGATGGAATCTTTGAAGTGAAATCTACAGCTGTAGACACCCTCTTAGGTGGAGAAGATTTTAACAATCAATTGGTCAATCATTTCATTGCTGAATTCAAACGCAAGCACAAGAAGGACATCAGCGAGAACAAAAGAGCTGTCTTCATACTGCATGTGAGGGAGCTAAGAGAACCCTCTCTTCCAGCACCCAAGCCAGTATTGAGATTGATTCCCTCTATGAAGGAATCGACTTCTACACCTCCATTACTCATGCTCAGTTTGAAGAGCTGAATGCTGACCTGTTCCATGGCACTCTGGACCCTGTGGAGAAGGCTTTTTGAGATGCTAAACTGGACAAGTCTCAGATCCATGACATTGTCCTGGTGGGTGGTTCTACCCATATCCCCAAGATCCAGAAGCTTCTGGAGGACTTCTTCAATGGAAAAGAACTGAATAAGAGCATCAACCCTGATGAGGCTGTTGCTTACGGTGCAGCTGTTCAGGCAGCCATTTTATCTGGAGACAAGTCTGAAAATGTCCAAGATTTGCCACTGTTGGATGTCACTCCTCTTTCTCTTGGTATTGAAACCTCTGGTGGTGTCCTGACAGTCCTCATCAAGCACAATGCCACCATTCCTACTAAGCAGAACCAGACCCTCACTACTCAGACAACCACCCTGTCATGCTCATTCAGGTGTACAAAGGTGAGTGAGCCATGACCAAGGATAGCAACCTGCTTGGCAAGTTCAAACTCACAGGCATACCTCCTGCACCCCGTGGTGTTCCTCAGACTGAAGTAACTTTTGATATTGATGCCAAAGGCATCCTCAGTGTTTCTGCAGTCGATAAGAATACAGGAAAAGAGAACAAGATCACCATCACTAATGATAAGGGCTGTTTGAGCAAGGACATAGAGCATATGGTCCAAGAAGCAGAGAAGTACACTGCTGAAGATCAGAAGCAAAGGGACAAAGTGTCCTCCAAGAACACATTAGAGTCTTACACCTTCAATATGAAGGCAGCTGTTGAAGATGAGAAACAAAGGGACAAAGTGACCTTCAAGAACTCATTGGAGTCTTACACTTTCAGTATGAAAGCAACTATTGAAGATGAGAAATTTCAAGGCAGGATTAATGATGAAGATAAACAGAAGATTCTTGACCATGTAATGAAATCATCAACTGGCTGGTTAAGAATCAGACTGTGGAGAAAGAAGAATATGAACATCAGCAAAAGTAGCTGGAGAAAGTCTGCAATCCCATCACCACCAAGCTGTACCAGAGTGCAGGTGGCAGACCTGGAGGAATGACTGGGGCTTCCCTGGTGGAGGAGCTCCTCCCTCTGGTGGTGCTTCCTCGGGGCCCACCATTGAAGAGGTTGATTAAGCCAACCTTAAATATAGCATTCTTCCACAACCAACAAAATTGAAGGACCTACATTTCTAGCAAACTCTGTGGCAATTAAAGTTGAGCTGCTATAGTAAAGTACTGGGCATTCTCAATACTTGAATAATAGAACATGTACACAGGGAAGCATAGCATTACACTCTAAGCACTTTAAGTGAGAATGCAATGCCTTCAATAAAAATATTTAAATTGGCACCAAAAAAGGAATAATTTAAAGTTTTGATTTTTAACATTGACAGGGTTATGTTATATTAATCTTCATTCTGAAAGACAGCAGTGACACAGAGGAAAAAGATTACTTATTCTCTTGGAGGGGTATATTTGTTAGAATTAATATAGTTGGTTCTTAATTCTTACATCTACTACAACTTTTTTTCTCATTTCTCTTCTTCTGTCTTTTGAATTAATCCTAAATTTTCTTTGCCTCCATCTTGCCTAACTTTCAAAGATTATGCATGTATAAAAGCATATGCATGTGTGGAACAGTTCTTAATATTTCTGGATTTTTAAAAAAACAATAAAAATAGAGTTACTATATGATCCAGCTATCCTACTCCTTGACATTTATCCTAAGAATTCAAAGTCAGCCTAATACAGAAATAAATGCATACATGTTTATTTCAGCATTATTTGCAATAGCCAAGTTGTGAAATCAAGTTGAAAGAAAAGTATGTTTTCTTCACACATTTGGACTTCAGAAAATATGAAGAGGACTATTAGGGAAGAGAAACTGGGGTGTATGAAAAGAGGTAATAAGGAGAGCGATTATGATCAAAGCACATTGTATGCATGTATGAAAATGTCACAGTGAAACCCATTCTTTTGTACAATATGTGTTAATTATAATAGAAAAAAATCATAATTGAGGAAAAATAAAATTTCAATAAATTTATTGGTATTAAATTTTTTGATGGCCGGCAAGATAGCTCAGCAGACTAAGCACCTGCTTTGGCAAGTGCAGGGAGCAGGATTCAATCCCTAGTCCCACACGTCACTCCAGCCACACCTCCAGAGCACGCTGAGCCATCGACCAAGTCCAAGCATGGTGGCGCACACCCTTAATCCCAGCGCTAGGGAGGCTGAAAGCAGGAGAATCACTAGGAGCCCAAGCCCAACCTGTGTAATGAGACCTTGTATCAAATACATAAATGAAAATAAATAAAATTAAGTAAAACTTTTGAAATAATTTGTTAAAGTGACAAGGCTTTAAAAGAAAATTAAAGCACTTTATCTTTTCTCCACACCTATCCCCTTATTGTTTACTTATTGTTGATTTGCATCCAGATTATGTCTGCAATGTTCATACTTAAATTTTCATTGCTTTTAAGAAAAATTTTCCTAGTTCAAAATTTATTTTACAAAATTCCCAACAAACCATGTATTTATTGCCAACCATTGGGCCTTCCAGACATTGTTGAAAACAATTGTTTAGATTTACATTCAGTATCGTCAGATTTGCCACATTTAAGTAAGATTTTCTCTATTTTATCTGACTTAATTGCTCACCACCAGCTCCTTCATATTCTGTTATAATTATTCTTCTTGCTTTCATGTATTTGTCAACTTTTGTAGTTCTATAGAGTCTGTGTTTACAGTAGAATAGATGAGAAATTGAAGATCAGGCAGAATTTCCTCATGTAATAGCTTGCATATTCTTGCACTAACTTTGCCCACTGGCTAGCCTTTTCTAACAAAACTACAGGACTAAAATGGAAAAGCAGCTCAAGGTTCTCAGAATGCATCTCTAATAGAGCTACTGCTTTTTCTGCCCAATTCTGAGATTTGGAGTCTCAGAAGGCCCCGCCTTCTCCTACCCCTCGCAGTCCATGAAGCCACGCCCACTGATGACTGGCCCCGCCCACAGCCCAACCCTCCAGTAACCCAGGAAACCAGAGTTTGGCTCTGGCAGGCTAAAAGCAGGTTTCATGGCAGCCGCGGAGAAAGCAGTTGTGGGCTCACTGGTGGGGGCAGTGGACCAGGGTACCAGCTCGACGCGCTTTTTAGTTTTCAATTCAAAAACAGCTGAACTGCTTAGCCATCATCAAGTGGAAATAAAACAGCAGTTCCCAAGAGAAGGGTGGGTGGAACAAGACCCTAAGGAAATTCTCCAATCTGTCCGTGACTGCATAGAGAAAACCTGTGAAAAGCTTGGACAGCTCAATATTGATATTGCCAACATAAAAGCTATTGGTGTCACCAACCAGAGGGAAACCACTGTCATCTGGGACAAGTTAACTGGTGAGCCTCTCTATAATGCTGTCCTGTGGCTTGATCTAAGAACCCAGTCCACTGTGGAGAAACTGGGTAAACTAATTCCAGGAAATAAAAACTTTGTTAAGACCAAGACGGGCCTTCCACTTAGCACTTATTTCAGTGCAGTGAAACTTCGTTGGCTCTTTGACAACGTGAAAAATGTTCAGAAGGCTATTGAAGGACATAGAGCTGTTTTTGGAACCATCGATTCATGGCTTATTTGGAGTCTAACAGGAGGAATCAATGGAGGTGTCCATTGTACCGACGTAACAAATGCCAGCAGGACAATGCTTTTCAACATTCATTCTTTGGAATGGGATAAAGAGCTCTGTGACTTTTTTGGAATTCCAATGGAAATTCTTCCAAGTGTCCGGAGTTGTTCTGAGATCTATGGCCTGATGAAATCTGGGGTCTTAGAAGGTGTGCCGATATCCGGGTGTTTGGGAGATCAATCTGCTGCTTTGGTGGGACAAATGTGCTTCCAGGATGGACAAGCCAAAAATACATATGGAACAGGATGCTTCTTACTATGTAACACAGGCCATAAATGTGTGTTTTCTGAACATGGCCTTCTGACCACAGTGGCTTACAAACTTGGAAGAGACAAACCAGTATGTTACGCATTGGAAGGTTCCATAGCTATAGCTGGGGCAGTTATTCGCTGGCTAAGAGACAATCTAGGAATCATTAAGACCTCAGAGGAAATTGAAAAACTTGCTAAAGAAGCAGGTACGTCATATGACTGCTACTTTGTTCCTGCATTCTCAGGGCTTTATGCACCTTATTGGAAACCCAGTGCGAGAGGGATAATCTGTGGACTCACTCAGTTCACCAACAAATGCCATATCGGTTTTGCTGCACTAGAAGCTGTTTGCTTCCAAACACGAGAAATTTTGGATGCCATGAATCATGACTGTGGGATTCCCCTCCGTCATTTGCAGGTTGATGGGGGCATGACCAACAACAAAATTCTCATGCAGTTACAAGCAGACATTCTGTGTATTCCAGTAATGAAGCCCACCATGCCCGAAACAACTGCCCTGGGGGCTGCCATGGCAGCAGGAGCCGCAGAAGGAGTTGGGGTTTGGAGTCTCAAACCAGAGGATCTGTCATCTGTCACAATGGAGCGGTTTGAACCTGAGATGAATACTGAAGAAAGTGAAATTCGCTATGCTACGTGGAAAAAAGCTGTGATGAAGTCAATGGACTGGGTTACAACAGAGTCTCCAGAAGGCAGTGACCCTTGCATCTTCTGTAGTCAGAGTCTGGGCTTTTTTATAGTAAGTAGCATGGTGATATTAATTGGAGCAAGATATCTCTCAAGTAGCCTATAAGTCATGCCAACTGGTGGATTTCCAAGATAAGAACTTCTTATGCATGGACAGAATCCAGCCATTGTTACTCAATGCAATGACACAACAATCCATAGAGACTGATTTCATTTATATGCCATTTGCTGCCTGATCCACCTAGTAGACCCATGGCTTGAAATAAAATGCAGCAGAAAAAAACTCAAAGCCTTGCCGAGTGGTCACTGTTTTCAGTCAGCCATCTTTTGGCACTACTAGTTGTTGCTTTTATTAAAAATTCTGTTTTTTAGAACTGTTTTAGGTTGGCAACAAAACTGAGTCGAAATAACACAGCTCCCAAATACATCTTGTCTCCTCTCCAAACACATTGGGTTACTACTAATAACATCCTGCTCCAGGCTGGTACACTAGCTACATTCAGTGAATCTATGCTGACTCACGAATGCCACCCAAAAGACAAAGTCTATGTTAGAGTACACTTGCAATGTTGAAGATTTTACTCTTTTTTTGCCTTTGGTGGTTTTAATTGTTTTTGTATAATTCCAGTAATTTATTTTACAAAACATATAATGCCATGCATACCCCATTAGAGTGTAAAACAGATTAATTTCACTGTCTTCAAATCTTCATCCCTCATCCTCTCTAGCCTCTGCCAACTATTGATCTCACTGTCTCCATATTTTGCCTTTTCCAAAATATGACACTATTGGAATCACAGAGTATGTGCCCTTTTCATATTGATTTCCTGCACTTAGCGATAAGCATTTAAGTTTCCCCCACTTATTATGACTTTTTAGAGCAGAATAATATTCCATTGTGTCAATGGATCTCAGTGTATTTGTCCATTGACTGAGAGACATCTTGGTTGCATCCCAGTTTTGGCAACAAGGACTACAGCCAATAAAATCATCTGTGTAAGAGCTTTTGTGTGAACATAAGATTTCAACTTTGTTGGATAAGTAAGTATCCAGCGTGTAATTAATGGATCACAGAGTAAGTTTAGCTTTGGTAGACACTGCCAACCCGTCATCCTCATCAGCAGTAAGTAGCAGACACTGCATGGTGCTGCGTACCCTCAGCAGTACTGGATATCCTCAGTGTTCTGGATCTGGGCTGTGTCAATAGTTATGTAGCAGGGGCCTCTTGTTTTATGTTTCTCTGATGATGTAGGTAATCAATAATCTTTTCAGATGCTCTTCCTTCTGTGTATGAGGTGTCTTTTTGATGCTTTGCCCATCTTTGAATTGGACTGTTCATTGTCTTGGTGCATTTGAAGGTTCTTTAGGGAAACTGTTTCTGATAATTTTCTAAAGCCTGCTCCTTTTGAAAGTAATATAATTATTCCTGACTTTCTTTCGCTTAGTATTAGTGTGGGATATCACACCATACTTTTACTTTAATATATCTGTGTGTATATTTAAAGTGTGTTTCTTGTAGATAATATATTTTGGATCATATTTTTAATGCTATCTCATAATCTCTGTCTTTTAACTAGTATTTTAGACCAGTTACATCTTAAGTGATTGCCAACATAATGATTAATATGTAGTATATTTGTTATTGTTTCCAATTTATTACCCTTGTTCTTTATTTTTACCTTTATCTTCTACTTTTTTCTGCCCTTTTATGGTTTTAACTGTGCATTTTGTATAATCCCATTTCTTTCTCAGGACATCAATTATACATTCTTAAATTTTTTGATGGGGACGCTGGGGTGATGGTGCAGTAGAACAGGCACAAGGGCCTGAGTTCAATCCCTGGTTCTACCAAAACAAAAAATTTTTCTTTGATGGATGCCCTAGATTTTATAATGTATTTACAATTAATATATGCCCGTTTTTGAGTAACACCATACCTCTTTATAGGCAATAAAATATTCCTAATTCCTACCTCCATCCCTTGAATAATAATTGTCACTCATGGGCCGGGGAGATGGCTCAGTGGAATAAGTGCTTCCCTGGCAAGCACAAGGGCCTGAATTCAATCCCCAGTTACACCAAAAAAAAAATTGTCAATCATGTCAAATATTCATAGGATATAACCGTCAAATACATTGTTGCTATTATTTTGTGCAGGCTGGTAAATGTCAGGAACTTAAAATATGAAAGCGGTTTTACTTTTTCTTATTCCTTATCTAGTATTCCTTCTTTGTGGAGAGCTCAGTTTCTGCCCTATCTCATTGCCTTTCTCTCTGAAGAATTTCTTTGAACGTTTCTGGCAAGGAGTTATGCTAGGGACACGTTCCCTCAATTTGTATTTGAGAAAGTACTTCTTCACTTTTTAAGGATAATTTCTGAGTACAGAATTTTAGGCTAATGTTTTTTCTCTCTCTCTCTCTCTCAACACTTTATATTGTTGTAGTCCTTTCTTAAGTGCATTTTTTGTTTGTTTGTTTCTGAAGAGGTTTATGTGACTATTTTTTCCAATATGGCTTTTTAAAAAGTTCTTTTTTTTTCCTGCAGTTTAAGCATGATATTATATCTAGGTGTGTGTGTGTGTGTGTGTGTGTGTGTGTGTGTATGTATAATTTTATAGGCAGTACAATGTTCCTACCCTCCCATCACTTGAGTAATAATTGTCAATTATATCAAACATTCAGAAGCTATAACCATTAAATACATTGTTGTTATCATTATTTTGCACAGACTAGTAAATATATGTAATCATTTGGATTGTAACATGATTATCTCTGTAAGATTTTGACTTGATTTAGTAGTGTATATTCACTTTTACTATTATATAGCCTGACCTCTAGAGAAACTTTGAGTCAGTAAAGAAATTTCTTCTTTTTTTTTTTTTAATGTATTTGGTACGGAGTCTCACTACATAGCTTGGACTCATAGTGATCCTCCTGTTTTCAGCCTCCCCAGTGCTGAGATTACAGGCATTCACCACAATTCCCAATCTTGGTGGATGGCTCAGAGTGCCTGGGGCCAGGCCAGCATGGCATGTAGTGCCAGGGATCAAACAAAGCAACTTCAGTATAACTTACTAATCCAGAAACAAAATAATAGCTACACATACCAATTTACATGAAATTTCTTCTTTTATGTCTTGTTTGTCAGATTCTATCTTATTTACCAATATAAATGCTCAAGTCAAAATACTTACTTAGAATGTGATATCTAACTAAGAATTCTAATGTTTCATGCAGAAGGACATGTCATCCTTTGCACTATTAGCTCCTTTCTAGATCCACCTCATGATGAAAAGGTATGAACTTTAGTTTTCCACTCTAAAATTTAGAGTCAGCACTTATTTAATTGAGTATTTCTCTGGGCTACACACTACACAAGGTAGAAATACATGACTCCTTACTTTCACAGCACAAGACAGCATGAGTAAGTGAAAGAGGAAAGAGGAGAGCAAGGAAGTCAACTACTGATAGTTTAACATCTTCTTCCATATATATAAATAATTGATTTGTACCTATATAGAATACCAGAGCTTATGAAAACTCTTACATCATCTAGTCTTCCACAGTTTATCTTAAACATCTTTATAAGGTATTTTATAACCTTCCCTTGCAAACCCAGTGCAGAACTATTATTTTCAGTAAACTCTTCCAGATATCTAATCTAAATCCTCTTTAATAATTCCAGTACATTATGAATGTTCTTTTGGTACTAAAAACAACATAAAAATAAAAACAACACAAATGTTACATCCTTACTTTAAAAACATTTAAATAGGAATTTCTTATATGTAAGTAATCTTTATGTGTCTTATAAAGACCCAATAATAATTAAAAGTTGCACCACAAAAGACCTATTTTAGCAAATCCTTATTTCTTTTCAATACATCTAATACAAAAGCTAAATATTACCAAGAATGGCAAAATTTTAGTTTTGGATCACAGGTATTAATCTAGAGATATACAGAATAGGATCTGATTTATTGCAGGTTGCTTTAGAATTGTTATTGTTTCTGATATTATTTGATCAGTGGAGCTGTCCTTTTCCTTCAAAAAACCTATTGTAGTTTTGATAAAGTGTGGGTATTCAACTTGAGTGTAATTATCTGCACCTTGCAGAGGATTAATACAATGAGTTACCTAAAGTCACATGGTCATTTAATGATAAGGTGTGGGCCAAGCCCAGGTACTTGTTCAGAAATTCAGTGCTCCTTCCATGAGCAGCATTCACCATTACCAAATGAAAAACAAAGTTCAAATAGCTTCTGAAATATTACCTTTCCTTTACCAATAACTACAAATTATCAGAATATGCTGTAAAAAAAATTATATGCTTGAATGATATATAGGTGAAAGATTTTCTAATTGTTTTTTTTTCTACTGGTGGTAATTATTAATATGGTATTATTACTTTTAATAGGTAAAAATACAGTTTAAAGCCAACAGTTTTCTAAAGGTAGCAATAGTTTTCTATAATGTAGCAAACAAAAGCTTTCAGAATTCAGAGAAAATCTTCAAAACAGATGGTTCTATAGTTTTAATAGTAGAAATTATTTCAATGTATTTTTTACCAATTTAAAAGAAGAGGATTCACTTTAAATTCTTCAATATTCAACTTCATTTCAATCTTTTATATACTTGGACAATGTGATTATCCTATTTGTACATGGTTTCCTATGTACAAAATGTAACCACAACATAATTTGGTTACAAAGTAGGTCTTTTTGTTGTTGTTTTAGGATCTCACTATGTACTTCAATCCTGGCCTTGAATTCACTATGCAGATTCGGCTAACAGCAAACTCATAGTGATCCTCCTATCTCAACCTCCCCAGTGCTGGGATTACAGGCACACACTACCACAACTGGCCAAATGGGGCACTACTATGTAGACCAGTGTATTACTCCTCGTCCAAATATTGATAATAACTGCAACAAAACTCTAATATGTGAGTCTATAAGCCAGGTTAATCTTGCTCTACCCTAACATTGCTACTAAGAAGGAGGTCTATAGAGTACAGATATTCCAAGATAGGATATTCAGAACCTCGCCACTGAAATTGCCCATATGGTTATATATACACACATACAGAAAAGACAGTCCTAATTTCTAATTAAATTGTAATATATAAAATCACCTTAATGAGTTTAAACCAGAATTTTTATAAAAATAGAAGAGAATGGACTAGCATGAAATAGAATAAACATATTAACATAAATTACACCTAATTAAGAACCCTCTTGTGAACATTTTTCAGATGCATGTTAAGGACACACTTGTCACCAAACAGCTCAGCAGATTAAAGTACCTGCAAGCAGGTGCAGGGGCCAAGAATTTGATCTCCAGACCTGCCATGCTGGCCCTGCCCCTGAGGCATGCTGAGAAGGCAATTGAGACTGGGTGTGGTGGTGCCCGCCTGTAATCCCAGCTCTGATCTAGTAGTGATACCCTGAACACCCTGTAGATCCTTACCTAAAATTAAAAAAAAGAAAGAAACACTTGTCTTAGAGAATGTCCTCCTTCACTATGAGTTCAAGGCCAGCCTGGGTTATATAGTGAGTTCAAGATCAGCCTGAACTACATAGCAAGGCCTGTCTCAAAAAGAGGGAGAAGAAGGCTAGAGGGAGAAGAAAGAGGAAGAAGATGACAAAGAGTAGTGAGAGATCCTAAGGCAGAAAAGGAAACCTCAGGTAAACAGATATATTTACACAGCTCTAAAACAACATGAAGTAGGAAATGCAGATTTTTACCGTTTCATTTTATCTACTTATTTAATCACCAACTAAATGAATTGTTAATCCTCATTTATATGACAAATTGCTAAAAATATAAGACACTTCCTCTCCAAGAGATATATGCAGATTAATAAATCTCTAAAATTAGGATTTTGAGTAAATACCTCAAAAAGCAAGAGAAGAACAATTGGGGGTTACCTAGTGCAATCAATGTCTATGGCATCCATTCATAAACATAGCTGTGTAATGAGAAATAACTTCCTTTAAGATTATAATTCGTGACTGATTCTAAGAGTTGTATCTTACTGTTGCTATCTAGAAATTTAAGCAGGTGCTCTCATGGCGTGCTCATTCTTCAGAAATTGTCCAAGTGATCTATGTGGAAGAGAAGCAGATGGTGCTTACTGCCTCCGTCGATGGCTCGGTCAGGTAACCCATGATAGTTTCTTACTGTGAACTCAGATTCTGAGTTATGACAGGTAAAAGCTTCCATGAAAAAGCTGAAGTCACTGGTTGAAGTGCAATCTTGGTGAGCTGATTTTTAAGAAGTGACTTAGGTCTGGGGAGATGGCTGAGTAGAATAAGCTCTTGCCTGGTGAGCACAAGTTCAATCCCCGGTTCCGCCAAAAAAAAAAAAAAAAAAAGAAAAGAAAAATGAAGAAATGACTTAAAAGTGACACAGGGCAATCCTATGAGAGTTTGGAAGGTTTTTCATAAATCCAAGGAAATAAGATGTCATGCTCCTCAATGCTAAAAAACTGATATTTTTCAATGGAAGTGGTTTTCAAGGGTCCGAGGAAATAACTCGGTCATCTAGGATCCTGCCTGGCAAGTGCAAGGGACCCAGGCTCAATCCCTGGTACCACATGCCATGCCGGACCTGTGCCCAGACGGCCAATGAAACTGGATGTAGTGGCACACACCTGTAATCCCAGCACTGGGGCAGGTGAGACAAGAGGATTCATTACAAGTCTGAGCTGCATAAAAAGACCCTGTAACAAATAAAAACATAATTTTTTTTTTTTTTTTTTTTTTAGGAACAAACGGAGGTTGAGGGTAAAACTTTATTGGAAAGAAAAGCTTCTGTCGGAGAGGGACAGAAGGGGGACCCGAGCGGGTTGCCCCAATAATTTTTTAAAAATGTATTTAGTACAGGGTCTACAGGGTTTCTCTATGTAAGTCAGACTGGTGATCCTGCTGTTTACAGCCTCCCAAGTGCTGGGATTACAGGCGTGCAACACCACAACACCATGCCCAGTCTCAATTGCTTGCTCAGCGCATGGTGGGGGGTGGGGGGAGCATGGCACTCCAGGCATCAAATCCCACCCCTGAGTCTGCCTAAGCAAATGCTTTTAATCGGCTGAGCTATTTGGCTGGCCCTAAATTTTTAAAAAGAAGTAGTTTTTTTAATGAAGTAAACAAGATAATCAATTCAGAAGGCTACACCCAAGCCTCGAGGAAGCCACAAACAAGAAAGAGGCCTAGAATCAGAAGTCATAGAACACTCTTAAAAAATGCACCTAGCATACCCCTGTGATCCCAACTAATCAGGAGGCTGACTCAGAAGAGATACCTCAGACCAGGAGTTTGAGACCTACCTGAGAAACTTAGCAAAGCCCTGTCAATAGGTAAATAAATAAATATTCAGAAAATAGACACATAAAAAAGAATATCTAATACTGAGAAAATTAAATGAGCTGATTATCTCATTGATGATGTGTTGATTTTACAATGACTGCTTATTTTTAATTACTGAGATAACACTAAGTACACACTAACAAAGTGCTAAGAGTTAACACATATACACAAAAAGGAAGAAAGGAAATGTCATGACATTTCTAGAGACAGATTGCTGCTTACATGAAATGTCTTAAATTCAGGGTAATGAATTATATTCTAAAACGAACAAAGTTAGGTAAGATTGAGAGAGAGAGAGAGAGAGAGAGAGAGAGAGAGAGAGAGAGAGAGATTTCAAGGTATATTAAAGAGTTTAAATATAATACAAATGTAAAACAAAGAATATTCTATGTTTCATAAAAGCTACTGGGCCAAAACCTGAATAGGCCCCAATTAACAATTCAGACTTGAAGCTAGAAAATTAGGCAGGAATAAAATCCTGGAGTGCCTAGTAGACATTGCTAATGATTTAGATTTTTCTTTTGAAAGAAAAATCCACAGAAATATTTCAGATAGAAGAGTAACATTAACTGATGTACATTTTTAATTTTATTTTTTATGGTGCTCAGAGCTTTACACGTGCTAAGCAAACATTCTATCACTGAGTTACATCCTAGCTCTTAGTTATTTTTTTTTTAAATAAAGTACAAAAATTGGATTGCAAGACAGCAGAAGTGGGAACAAGAAGACCACTTAGAAGTCTAAGGTAAATATGGGAGGCTGAGGCAGGAGGATTGTTGTGAGTTCGAGACCAGCCTGAGCTACAAAGTGAGCTTAAAGCCAGCCTTAACTGCATAGCGAGACCCTGTCTCAAAAAAAAAAAAAAAAAAAAAAAAAAGGTGCCTTGGATTAGAGAAGAGGCACCAGTCCTGGAGATGAGTGACTTAAATTCAGGTGCTATTTAAAAGGTAAAATCAAGAAGACATGAATTATAACTGAGAAGGGGCTGGGGAAATAGCTCAGTGGAATAAGCACTTCCCTGACAAGTGCAAGGGTTCTGAGTTCAATCCCTAGTTCCACCCAAAAATTAAAAAAAATAATAATTTACTGTATATTCAGAATAGTTAGGATGTATAGCTGCTTTCTCTTAATTTAACGAACAGGAAGATTTCTTCTAATGGTGTTTGTGGACAGAACATCATGTCTGCATCTTATACTATGAATAACCACTGGGAAGAAAACAATATGCAATGTGTTAATTATTGAAACTGTCCTACTAATTGGTTTTGAAACTGTCTCATTGCTATTTGTTTCTCAATAGAATTATTTAAAAAATTAAAAAAATGAATTATAACTGAGAGGAGAGAGAAGTGTCAAGAATGATATCCAGAAGGGCCAGCCAGATAGCTCAGTGGATTAAAGCACCTGCTTAGGCAGGTGCAGGGACCAGGGTTTGATCCCCAGCATGCCATGCACACTAAGCTGGTGACTAAGATGGGGCATGGTGGCACGCACCTATAATCCCAGTACTTGGGAGGCTGAAAACAAGAGGATCACTACAAGTCTGATCAACATAGTGAGACCCTGTAGATCCTGTACTAAATACATAAAAAAAAAAAAAATAATGATAGCCAGAAGATACAGTTAGCTGACTGTTGGTGTCACTCATTAAGAAAGGAGCTGCTAAAATATTTAGAATGTGGAAGCATGAAGGAGAACATTCAGAAGGGTTAAGTTCAAGGGGAATCTCTAGGGACAAGGTATTAATTGCATTAAGTAGAGATACTTCTGCTGTCAGAAGAGGTATCTAGCTATTTGTAGAAAGAACTTGCATTTTCATAATTACAAATGTCTTTAACAGCTGGGTTTTGTGGCCTCTGTTCCAGCTTATTTTCAGCAGACTATTAGCCGAAGTGTTAAGAGATTCTCTCTCTCTCTCTCTCTCTCTCTCTCACACACACACACACACACACACACACACACACCTCAAGCACAAGCATAGAAGTCTCTGTTGTTGTCAATATTCCCCTAATTCATCTGTTCAGGCTGTTATAACCAAGTGCCTTAGGCTAGGTAATTTATATCCACAGTTCTAGAGGCCAGGTTCTAAGCGGATCTAGGGCCCAGTGAGAGCCTATTCTCTGCTTCATACAAGGAACCTAGCTAAGTTCTTATGTGGTAGCAGGAATAAACAAGCTCCTTCTGGCCTACTTTGAACACCCCTACCAAAACTGATGTTGAAATTTAATCCCCCATGTGAAGTACTGAGAGGCTGAAAAATTCATAGGGTCATGGCATTTTGAGAATAGGCTGCAAGGAAGTAATTAAGGCTAAGTGAGGCTATATAAGGCAGGGTGTAATCCAATGGGACTATGCTATAAGGAGAGAAGCAGGAGCTGAGATGCTGTCTTGCCTTGTGATGTCCTGTGTCACTTCTGCTCTCTGCCAAGTGGCCACCAGCGAGGACTTCACCATATCCAGCTGCCCAGTCTTTAACTTCTCAGACTTCAGAAACATGAGCTTAGGTGAACCTTCATTCTTTATACACTGCCAGTCAATGGTGTTCAGTTATAGTAACACAAAGTGTGCTATTCTCAAGGATGGAACCCTCCCGACCTAAACAATACCCAAAGGTTCCATACCAGTACCACCCATGGGGTTTAGGTTTCAATATATGAATTGAGTGGGAATACAAACATTCAGACCACAGAACTGCTCACACTGGCTCTTTGGCAAGGAGAAATTTCTTTTAAAATTTCTTTAAGTAGAACCCTCCCTAGCTATTCAGGCAAAGAGTTTCACTCTACTCATAGCTGTCTTAGTATATAGCTCTCATCATAACTAAAATCCATGGCCTTTTGCTTATATTAGCTGCTGCTTTCTAAAGAGATGGACAATTTTAATATTGTGGAAAAGATGATGATTTTAATGGGAAATGAATATAATTGAATCTTAATTCTGGGACACAGGACAGAAGTTAGTGTATAGATAAAAGTTCAGAGAGGCAAATTAAGACTTCAGAGGGCTAATGTTCTGTATTAAAGGCCCTGTACATCAGGCTGAGAGGCAGGATCAGTCATCTGAGGAAATGCCACATAGATCAGGAAACACCCTGAAATAAGGAGGCCTAAAGTTACTTCAGTCTAGGTCTAAAGTAAAATAAATTCAGTGGTGTTTTGAAGCTAGTTTCTCTCAAACTTCTGTGTTTTCAAGGACTGATCCTTTTCACTTTGGGAAGTGCTCTGGCAAGAACATGGCATTTCTGCAGCATAGGGGAACTAAAGCATGTAAGAGCTACAAGATGCCCATGTTAGTCCTCAGGACACTGCCAAATGCCAGAGTCCCACCTAGATATCTCGCTGCTGCCCTCTAAGTAGCCACCACTTTGACAGAGGATACTACCTGGATGTTGTAGAATCTACCCTTAGTTTTTTGGCTTGACCTTCTGGATCACCGCAACAGAGCACATAAATACAATTTCCAACATTTCTTTCTCTGAAGTTGAAATTAAGGTATAAAAGAAAGATCTTCTAAACACTTTTATTTTTCTACAGGGTATAGAACACACACTCCTGTTCATGATATTATATATTATTTTAAACTACATGGGCTACTGAGAGAGACCTCTTGAAGGGAATTGATATTAAAATACAGGAGCCACTTCTTTTGCCATCCTGTACCAGAACTCAGCTGTAAAAATTGTGTGGTTTCTTTACAATCATAAGAGTTGTGGATGGAATTTGAAAGGAATTTGGTACTACAAAAAGCATCCCTAGGTCTCTCTTCCCACATGTTCTAATAGTGCTGCTCTTATAAGTAGACAGCTGGGATATAGCCTGTTCCAGAACTAATTCATCTAATTGACTATTATTAGTCAGTGTGGCTTCTGATTAGCTTGAGTAAGCAGTATTATTTGGGGAAAAAAAAAATCTGTTCCTTGTTTTCTGGCTTTGATAAGTACAGATTCAGACAGACATTTTTCCCAAAAATGTTGTGGATTGGTATTCTGAACTATAAATGTTTACACAAGGATTAGTTCCAGAGTACCTAGCCGGAAGTTTAAATTCCTTGATAGACTGGTGTCATCTATGCTAGATAGTCTCTAAACAGTCACTTCCTCTGAGTTCCCCATTTATTTCTCCCTTCTTTTGCCTCCCCCCAGGATATGGCATGCCTTCAATGGTCATTATTGTGGATATTTTGGACAGCAGAGAGTCTTTGATTTATCACAAACAAGAGATTTCATTTTGCCATGTGATGTTACTGAACTTCCTCTAGAAATAAAAGAAGAAAGCAAGTTCACAGAAAAGAAGCAAAAATATGAATATCCTCTGATACTTGACCGGCAAAAGTGAGATCATTGATTTTTTCTTCAGATGAATATATAAGAATTAAACTATTATGATACTGTGATTCTGTGCTGGACATGGAGAATTCTCCAAAAGTGAAAAGCACAAACCTTTCAATAGTTTTTCAACCCAGTGGAAGGGAGATAGATAAACATAAAGAAAAAGCTATAATTCAGTATACTAGTACTTCAGAGTCATTATGACTCTAAGTCTTTTTTTTAAAGACTCTAAGTCTTAATAACAATAGGTAAACAGGATTTAATCAAGGGAAACCACAGAGGTTTGCCTAAGCAAAGGTACCAATAATGAGAAGCTATGATACAGTCTTTTAAGCTTCAAAGGGAATTCAAAGAGTATGTGGGAAAGACATGAGGAGACAAAGCTAGAAAAGTGTAGAGAGGCCATTTCATAATGGATTTTTTATGGACCAGTATAAGAATTTTTATATTTATGGAATTCACTGAAACAGAATACACAATAAGAAGGTAGGTAGGAAGGGAAAGACAATGAGTTTAGTTGGAAGTTAAGTCTAAGGCCTTTGTGGTACCTCCAGTGAAGATCGCAACAAGATCTGCAACAAGCACCCCAATGGATATGTCTGTAAAGAGGTCACAGCCAAAGATTCTGTAGTTATAACACAGCAGTATTTCTTACTGTGGATAAGTCACACTGATCCCATGTGTTGAGTGAGAAAACCATGAAATATGAAATAAATCCAGAAAGAGCTTCTAAAGAGCAGGTCAAAGAAAAGATATTAATGAAAAATTTTGGGGAGAAATAGCTAAGATATTGAGAAAAAAACCTATGAACAAGCAGTATAATGGAAATCTATGAAAGTGAAGGTTGTAAGAGGTAGAAAAAAATCCATTTCAGAAGGGCAAGAATGAGAAGGTCTACAGTGATTTTAAAAAAAGTAAACACTGGGTTTGACATGAAAAGATCATGTCAAAGAAGGTAATTTCAATGGCATGAGTAGAAATCACATTGCAATGGCTGAGTAATAAAGAGATATGGCATAAAGATAGTATAGAGTACTTTTAAATTGTAAATTTAATTGATTTATGAGGTAATGTGTTATAATTCAGTACATTTATACAATATATAATGATAAAATCAGTTGTTTTTCCACCTTGTGAATATTCACAAAACGTTTTGCTGAACTAGTAGAACCACTATGCAAATCAGTATGGAGATTTAAAAAAAAAACAAACAGATATTCCATTCAGTTGGGGTACCTGCCCCAAAGAGCTAAAGACATCATATTACAGTTATACATGTGTACCTTATTTATACCAGCACAACTCACCATAGCTAAATCTTGGAAACAGATTTAGCCAATCTATCCATCAACAGGTGAATTAAGAAAATGTGGCATACACACAATGGAACACTCCTCACCAATAGAGAAGGATAAAATTGGGTCATTTATAGAATAGTGGATTCACCTAGAGACAACAATACTAAGTGAAATAAATCAGACACACAAGCATAGCTCATCTTATACAAGAACCCCAAAGTATAAATTATTTAAAAATCAAAATAAAAGATAGAGGATAGGAAACAAAGAGGTGGACCTTCTTACAAACGGGAAGGGGAAGTAAGAATTATTAAAATATGATATGTATAAGTACCAACTCCCTATGATGACTGTATTCATTATGTATAGCATTCTTTTTTTTTTTTTTTTTTTGTCTTTTTGAGACAGTGTCTCACTATGCAGTTCAGGCTGGCCTTAAACTCACTTTGTAGCTCAGGCTGGTCTCGATCTCACAATAATCCTGCCTCAGCCTCCCGAGTGCTGGGATTACAGGCATGTGCCACCACACCCAGCGATTATGTATAGCATTCTAATTAAAAAATAAATTTAAAAGTTAATGAAGTGGATAAGAAATTGCTTAAAATGTAATAATTATGGTACAGTGTTATATTTCAACACATGTATATAATACATATCAATCAAATTAAGGTAATTAATGTTTCCATTTCCTTATCATTACTTTGTGTTTAGCACCAGCAGTGCTAAAATTATACTAAAAAAATCAATCAATGTATACTTGAGATCAATAGATACTGAGAAGTACAGGAGGGAAAGAAGGAGGCCAGATACTAGGTACCAAAAACACAGTGTAAACACCTCTGGGGGTTAGGGAGATAGCTCAGGCAGTCTAAGCACCTGCTTGGCAAGCACAAGGACCCAGGTTCGATCCCCAGTACTACATACTGTGCGGGCCCCAGAACCCTGGGTGCACTGTGCTGGCCATCAAAACCAGGCGTGGTGGCTTATACCTGTAATCCCAGTACTGGGGAGGCTGAGACACGAGGATCACTACAAGTCTGAGCTGTGTAGTGAGACCGTGTACCAAATTAATTAATTAACTTAAATAACTTGAATAAAATACCTCTGGGATTGAAAGAGAATTTGTTTCATAGATTTGCTTATTTGTGGGAGTGATTTTGTTGATGTTTAAAGGCATAGGAGAGGAAAAATAGTTTTCCAACAGAGAATAGAATGTGACTGAGAAACTGTTTTGTGGTTTTACAAAGTTCAGCCCTTGTTTCATAGGGGAAGTGATCAGCACTCATCTCAGATTTCATTATCAGAATAACTCTACCTTAAATTGTAACTGTCTAAATATCTTCCCTTCAGCAAACCAGATTTGCCTAGCAAATCAGACCTCTGCAATGGGGTCCGATCTTATGCCAGGCATTAAGGCACATGGCAGGAAGAAAACAAGAGACAAAATAGGGGTACATTAGGGATCTGGGATGACCAGTTGTTCTCAGGAAACAAAAGGCCACAAAGCACCCTGAACCTTGGTATTTATTTATTACAGCTGAGTCAAGACAACGGGTAAAGGGAATGTTTCCAGGAACAATACTGGGGACTGTGTTAGTCTGGTAAGATGAACAATGCATTATTGCAAGAAGGAGAAAGGGAGGAAATTAGGACTCTGTAGTTTATCCACATGCCCAGTAGATCTCATCTTGCCCTGTGAGTGCCACAGCAGTCACTAGCCCTAGAGACTTCCAGCTGAAAAGAGCAAGGAGTTTGTGCATTCCAATCTGGCTCAAAGGGCAAGACAAGGACAGCTGTAGACCTCTCCTAGACTCACCTTATAATCTGAGCTCCCCCACAAGAGCACACAAGGATGATTTCCATAGAGGAAGCATCAGAGTGGGTTTTCAATTATAAAGCCCTTTAGAGGAACCCTAAATGAATCAAAACTTGAGAGACACAATGGCATTACCTAATACAAAGAATGAGTAAAATGTCTAAAAACAGGAATTGAAACTAAGAACCTGAAGCCACCCAGAATTCAGATCAAGAACCAAACTATTTCAGAACAGTAGTACAATAGTTTTCCACACCATTGATGTGTCCAAAGCTTGCCTCAGCCAGCACTGGAGAGGAAGTTTGGGTAAGTATGAAGTGGTATAGTAGAATCCAAGGCTTATCAAGGTGAGGTAAAATTCACCAAGCAAAATTGATCATTCCTGTCTTTTGGGCAACTACTTAGCCTCAACATTCATGTGGGTCTTAGTCTTTAAGACTAAGCACTAAGCCTTATAATTAATGAAGAGATGTCTCTTTCCCTATATTGTGACCTCTTTGAGAGCTAGGATCTTATTTAACACATCTTTGTATCTTCTCTCATTCTAAGCCAGCACCCAAGAGGGCTCAAAAGGCATTTGTGGGACAAATACAGACAAGCAGAGTGAACAAATGCCACTAGTAGATTCAGAAGCATGAAAGGGTATATGTTTGAGATAGCTTACCTGTGGGAGGTATACTGACACTGTATGTTTACTAAATTTTACTTGCAAGGAACAAAACGAGCCTTGCTTTACAGAATGACTCCATCTCAGGACATAGTATTTATTCTCTTCTAAAAATGATTTTAGTATTTAGTTATGACTTTGTAAATATATACAAAAGTGAGTTTTTGCTATAAGGAAATTTTCCCTATTTCACACAAACATTCAAGCGCTGAATTTATAAAAGTGACCATTGATGAATTTAATTACATAAAATGTTCATCCAGAATAGAAATCATTGTGGTTTCCCTAGAGAGAGGGCTGGGAAGCTAAATTGAGTAAGATTTAGGTGCAGCAGAGTCATCACTGGGACTAGTGCCATGTGAGCTAGGGAATTTGGGCAACAGAGAGAAAGGACATAATGCATATTTGATTAGTTGGCCCAGAGTAAAAGGCATAAGTATGTGCTTAACATTTTTCTTGTATCTTTATATGCAGATGGAGAAAAATGAGCTCAACAACTTTACTTTCCAAACGTGCGCCACCCAAAGCCTTTGAAGTGCAACACAATTTTAAGTTTTTCAAGTCTCTTTCTTCTCCCAAGGTAGCTAAGCAAAATAACAACAACCAAAACAGTAACCTGTCAGTCAATTCATTAAGTTTTCTGTTACTGCTGCTACAAATTACCACACATTTGGTGGTTTACATAACAGAGGTTACTTAACTGATCATTTATAGGCCATGAGTTTCCCTACCTAAAACTGAGAGGTGACGGGACCTGTGTCTTTCTGGAGATTCTAGGAGAAAATCACACATTCCTTTGTTTGTTTGTAACAACATTCCTTTCCTTCCTCCGAAAAGCTAGAGAGTCTGTGTCCAACTCTGTAGTTGCATGTCCTGATTCAGCAGGAAAAATGCTCTGCTTTCAAAAAGATTCATGTGATTATATTGGTCACTCTAGGTAATCCAGAAAAATCTCCTCATTCAAGGATCTTAACATCAGTCACATCTGCTAAGTTATTTTATAAAATATATAGTCAATATGGAGTCATATTCACAGGCTGGGCTACGGAAGCAGGATATGCTGTCTTTGGTAAACATTCTACCTCACAGAAACAGGGCAGACTTAGCAAATGAAAGTTCTGTTGTTGCTTCCATTCTATTTTTAACAATAGGGAATTAATTAGTTAAAACTGATTTCAAGTT